>VWZV01008847.1:315976-379646 GCA_013397155.1 Irena cyanogastra
ACCCAAACCATTCCATGATTCTATTCCACTCTAATAACATTTCTGTCCCTCGCACTGTGCAGGGACAGAGCTGTCCCCAGCCCCAGTGAGGGGACACCCAGCTTCTCTCCACACCCCTTTCAGGGCAGTTGGGGCACAGTGTCCATCACAGCTCCTGCAACACTCAGAACACCCCGAGTGTCGAGTTTTATCTTCTTTCTGCCAAGTCGGGATTAAATTGTGAGATGGTATTTCTTGTTGGGACTCAGACGTTCTGAGTTCTGCAGTACTTCACTCTAACAAACTAAAAATGGAGCCCCACCTCTCCCTACAAAGCCTTTTTAGGATAAACTGTCCAATTAAGAAATGGCACCTAAATTATTTTCACTTTTAACCCAATAACCAACCACCCATGCCTACAATGGGGACTTTTTTATCCAATTACGCAAAACCACCCAAACCCATGGAGAAGGTGAAGAAGAAGGACCAGCCACTGCCCTAAAACCCCCATCTTGCTTCATATATATTACTATATTCTAAACCCTTAAACTCTGAGTTTCCCACCCTGTGATATTACACACTTCTATTCCAACTCCACACCCACAATCCCAGTTCTGTCATTCAATTTTAGAAGCCTTCTCCACAGCCTCAGGTCACATGCAGTGTTCTCTTGGGGGTCAGCACAGAAAGTCTGAAATTCTCAGCACCCAGAGTTCCAACACCCAAGGTCACCACGCGTGACCCGGGACACAGCCACAGTGCTGCCAGCACTCTGTGACAGTTGGGGACACTCAGGAGCCCGGGATGAGGAGCCAGCTGTACCTGTGCCCACCTGGCCCCCAGGGTGGAGGACAGGGAGCCCCTGAGCTGTGGCTCAGAGTGCCAGGACTAATGAGAAGCTGCTGCAATGCTGCTCCTGCAGCAGCGGGCAGAGATTAGGAGCCTGTCAGAAGCCATCACTGGTGGCTTGGGAAGAGCTTTCTGAAGTCAGTCTGAATTAATAAATAAAGACAAGCTCCCTCTTACAGCTCTTTTATGATGGGGATGGGGCTGCATGAAAATCAGCCAAAAAGGGAACAACTTTGGATTATTAATGGTCACTTTTGTTTAACAAATGTTTTTCGTACCACCACCTTGTGCATCCTGGGAAGGAAGGATGTTCAATTATTCAACTGAGCATTGAATTATTTCTCTCTTTCATTTGTTTTCCCAAACTAAACAGATTGTGTGTAGAAAATCACCGTTCCTAGGGTTTTTATTTTGGTTTTGCACACCCATGCTGATTAAAATACTGCAACTGTCTGAGCTCTGTCACAGTGGATTGCTCTTTTTCCTACCCAGAAAGGTGCCTTTTTCAACAAATCACGTGGTATTTACACACACCTTCAGATAATCCCAGTGTAATTAATATAAAATTATATTCCTGAGGAAAAAAGAACAAAACAACAACCCACACTGAAGTTTGGCTTGAACCAACAGAGAACTGGCAGTCTCTGCAAATTATCTGGGTAAATTAGAAAGTATTCCATTGTACCTCCACAGCTCCCCGCTGGTGCAGCTCCTGTCGGATTGAATATGGCTGAGAGCAAGATATCTATTCAGTCATGTTCACAAAGTGCTGAAACCAAAAAACGGCAAACTAACAGGAAAAAATAAGAGGTGCTTTGAGAGATTTGCCCTGAAGTGCTCCAGAGCAGAATATTTTCCAAGGGAAGAAATGGAGAATAGGGGCAACAGAAGAGGAGAGGATGCCCTAACTTTGGGTCTGCCAGCACCCACAAATAACAAAACAGCTGCTACCTGTCACAATGGTGAAGAAAACCCTGAAAACGTGGCCCAATGCAGTGAGTTTTTACAAGAGCATCTTGTGCCAGGACAAGGGGGAATGGCTTCAGAGTAAGAGTGGGTTTGGATGAGACAGCCAGAAAATTCCTTCCCTGGCAGGGTGGGCAGGCCCTGGCACAGGTGCCCAGAGCAGCTGGGGCTGCCCCTGGATCCGTGGCAGTGCCCAAGGCCAGGCTGGACATTGGGGGTGGAGCACCTGGGACAGTGGAGGGTGTCCCTGCCATGGCAGAGGTGGCACTGGGTGGGGTTTAAGATCCTTTCCAACCCAAACCATTCCAGGATTTCTGTCTGCCTGGATTTGCCTGAAGTGGCACAGAGTGGCAGGCTGGGTGCAGACTGGAGGAATCACACTTCAAATTCCTGAGTGGGACCTGCTCCTCTGCTCATCAAAGCACAGGAGAGAAGGAGGAAATCCCATCTTGTGGAAATCTAAAGCAAGATTTCCCAAAGCATAGAAATGGAGCAAAGTGCCCAAGAGAGAGGTGGAAGGTGCAGCTTTGGGAGGTCAGGTCTTGGTGCATGGGACGGTCTCAGAGTCACAGAGGGCAGTGTTGAGATGAAATATCAGCAATATCTCCTTCTCCACAGATGTTCAAAAGCCACCTGGACACCACCCTGAGAAATGTGCTCTGGGATGTCCTTGCTGGAGCAGGGAGGTTGGACTCCCTAAGCTCCAAATGGTCCCTTCCAACCTGCTCCATTCTCTGATTAATGCAGCGAAAATACTGCCCAAAATTATGAATATACGAACACCAGGCATTCATCTCCTCAAGGATTCCACACTCCCACACAGGAAGGTGACTACACCCACAGCTTCTGATGTATATTTTTTTTCCATCATTCCCACAAAGCTCAGGACAGCTGTACATTCCAGGTTTACCTCCAGCTGCTGCAGGACACTTGCTGTTCTGTGAGTCTCTCCAGCCCAGCTGAGCCCTCTTTCACTTGGATAATTAATTTGAAATTAAATATTAAATATTAATAAATATAGCTCAGGTAATAAATTGCATATACTAATTTAATTAAAAATAGATTATAGCATATTTTACAAATGGGACATTTTTGTAAGGAAATATAATGGACTTGTTATGTTTCTACTTTATCCTAAGAAGGAGAAAGCTTCTTGTGCATTTAGTCCTTATTGTGTCTCATTAAATTTTTAAAAACAGCTATTTTAATTGTCAAGTATTTGACAGACTGCTCGAAAAACCTGACACTTAAGTTTCAATTTTACAAAATGCATTTTTAATGAGGACTTTTGCATCCTACTTTATTATCTATAATCATTTTGAAGGGGAAAAAAAGGAGGGGAGAAAGGGGGAAAAACTCAATTATAACAAAACTTCCATACCTGGCCAAAGAATCTTTTTAAATTGAGGGGTTCATTTGAAATATCTCAGGCAGGATCTGGGCTTTGCTGAGTCTGATCAGCAAAACCCACAACTTGTGCTCAGAGTGGTGAGAGTTCACTAAGACAACCTCACACAGTGGGGCTGATTGGCTCTGATCCTGAAAAATGTTTGAGTCAAGGATGCAAATTTCACAGCAGGACTGAGAGTCGTGGGATTTCCCTCTCTGGAGACATTCCCCACCCACCTGGACACATTCCTGAGTCCCCTTCTCCGGGTGACCTTGTCTTGGCAGGGGTTTGGACCCCATCTCCAGAAGTCCCTTCCTCTGAGCTCTAACAATTCCATGAGGGTCATGGTGAACCTGAACCTCGCCAGAAGCCATGTTCGAGACAGAATGGGTGCAAAAATGTTGATTTCTACAACATCCCCTTCCCACCGAGCCCCGTGGCAGAGCGATGCCACCTCCTCTCTGCCCGCACCAGCGCGTTCCTCCTTCCCGAGAGGGGACGGGCAAGGAAAAAAAAAAAAACCCAAAAAAAAAACCTAGGAGCAGGGAGAGAGCTTTGGAGACAAGTTTAGTCCAAGAAGGAATTTTCCCCGGAGGGAAAGCGGCTATTCCTGCTGGGAGCAGCGACCCCAGGGCACGGGGAGCGGCACATCACATCCCAGGGCACGGGGAGTTTCACATCCCAGGCACGAGGAGCGGCACATCCCTGGGTAGAGGGAGCCGCACATCACATCCCTGGGAACAGGGAGCGGCACATCCCTGGGCACGGGGAATGGCACACCACATCCCTGGGCACGGGGAGTTTCACACCCCAGGGCACAGGTAGCGGAACATCCTATCCTTGAGCACGGGGAGCGGCGCATCCCTGGGTAGAGGGAGTGGCACATCACATCCCTAGGCATGGGGAGTGGCACATCACATCCCTGGGCACGGAGAATGGCACATCACATCCCTGGGCACAGGGAGCGCCACATCTCAGGGCACAGGGAGCGCCACATCCGATCCCTGGGCGCGGGGAGTTTCACATCCCTGGGCACGGGGAGCGGCACATCACATCCCTAGGCATGGGGAGTGGCACATCACATCCCTAGGCATGGGGAGTGGCACATCACATCCCTAGGCATGGGGAGTGGCACATCACATCCCTAGGCATGGGGAGTGGCACATCACATCCCTAGGCATGGGGAGTGGCACATCACATCCCTAGGCATGGGGAGTGGCACATCACATCCCTAGGCATGGGGAGTGGCACATCACATCCCTAGGCATGGGGAGTGGCACATCACATCCCTAGGCATGGGGAGTGGCACATCACATCCCTAGGCATGGGGAGTGGCACATCACATCCCTAGGCATGGGGAGTGGCACATCACATCCCTAGGCATGGGGAGTGGCACATCACATCCCTAGGCATGGGGAGTGGCACATCACATCCCTAGGCATGGGGAGTGGCACATCACATCCCTAGGCATGGGGAGTGGCACATCACATCCCTAGGCATGGGGAGTGGCACATCACATCCCTAGGCATGGGGAGTGGCACATCACATCCCTAGGCATGGGGAGTGGCACATCACATCCCTAGGCATGGGGAGTGGCACATCACATCCCTAGGCATGGGGAGTGGCACATCACATCCCTAGGCATGGGGAGTGGCACATCACATCCCTAGGCATGGGGAGTGGCACATCACATCCCTAGGCATGGGGAGTGGCACATCACATCCCTAGGCATGGGGAGTGGCACATCACATCCCTAGGCATGGGGAGTGGCACATCACATCCCTAGGCATGGGGAGTGGCACATCACATCCCTAGGCATGGGGAGTGGCACATCACATCCCTAGGCATGGGGAGTGGCACATCACATCCCTAGGCATGGGGAGTGGCACATCACATCCCTAGGCATGGGGAGTGGCACATCACATCCCTAGGCATGGGGAGTGGCACATCACATCCCTAGGCATGGGGAGTGGCACATCACATCCCTAGGCATGGGGAGTGGCACATCACATCCCTAGGCATGGGGAGTGGCACATCACATCCCTAGGCATGGGGAGTGGCACATCACATCCCTAGGCATGGGGAGTGGCACATCACATCCCTAGGCATGGGGAGTGGCACATCACATCCCTAGGCATGGGGAGTGGCACATCACATCCCTAGGCATGGGGAGTGGCACATCACATCCCTAGGCATGGGGAGTGGCACATCACATCCCTAGGCATGGGGAGTGGCACATCACATCCCTAGGCATGGGGAGTGGCACATCACATCCCTAGGCATGGGGAGTGGCACATCACATCCCTAGGCATGGGGAGTGGCACATCACATCCCTAGGCATGGGGAGTGGCACATCACATCCCTAGGCATGGGGAGTGGCACATCACATCCCTAGGCATGGGGAGTGGCACATCACATCCCTAGGCATGGGGAGTGGCACATCACATCCCTAGGCATGGGGAGTGGCACATCACATCCCTAGGCATGGGGAGTGGCACATCACATCCCTAGGCATGGGGAGTGGCACATCACATCCCTAGGCATGGGGAGTGGCACATCACATCCCTAGGCATGGGGAGTGGCACATCACATCCCTAGGCATGGGGAGTGGCACATCACATCCCTAGGCATGGGGAGTGGCACATCACATCCCTAGGCATGGGGAGTGGCACATCACATCCCTAGGCATGGGGAGTGGCACATCACATCCCTAGGCATGGGGAGTGGCACATCACATCCCTAGGCATGGGGAGTGGCACATCACATCCCTAGGCATGGGGAGTGGCACATCACATCCCTAGGCATGGGGAGTGGCACATCACATCCCTAGGCATGGGGAGTGGCACATCACATCCCTGGGCACGGGGAGCGGCACATCACATCCCAGGGCACGAGGAGTTTCACACCCCAGGCACGAGGAGCGGCACATCCCTGGGTAGAGGGAGCCGCACATCACATCCCTGGGAACAGGGAGAGGCACATCCCTGGGCACGGGGAATGGCACACCACATCCCTGGGCACGGGGAGTTTCACACCCCAGGGCACAGGTAGCGGAACATCCTATCCTTGAGCACGGGGAGCGGCGCATCCCTGGGTAGAGGGAGTGGCACATCACATCCCTAGGCATGGGGAGTGGCACATCACATCCCTGGGCACGGAGAATGGCACATCACATCCCTGGGCACAGGGAGCGCCACATCTCAGGGCACAGGGAGCGCCACATCCGATCCCTGGGCGCGGGGAGTTTCACATCCCTGGGCACGGGGAGCGGCACATCACATCCCTGGGCACGGGGAGTGGCACATCACATCCCTAGGCATGGGGAGTTTCACATCCCATCCCTGGGCACGGGGAGCGGCACATCACATCCCTGGGCACGGGGAATGGCACATCACATCCCTGGGCACGGGGAGTGGCACATCACATCCCTGGGCACGGGGAGCGGCACATCACATCCCTGGGCACGGGGAGCGCCCGGGGCCGGAGCCGCCTGCGAGCGGCCAGGAGCGATAAGAAGCAAAGTAGCGCGATGACCTGACAATCACGGCCGCACAAAACAGCGGTAATTTATCCCGGTAATTTATCCAGGAGGGGTGGAAGTGGCCTTGTAGAGGGAAAAGCAATTAGCGGGGGTGTGCGGAGGGAGGCGGGGGCCGGCTTTGTGTTCCACCCTCCCCGCCACTCTCCTGCCTCGCTTTTATACAGCCCCTGTGTTTTATACAGGCTGGCCCGATGTGGGTGTGCTGACAGGGCTGCCGTGCTCAGAGCTGGGGCATTCTGTTCTCCTTCCTCACTTTCTTGGGCTTGTGCTGCTATTGAACTCTTTCTGGGAAGTGCATTTGCGATCAGAAGGTTAAAAGTGACAATGGACTGGCAAATTTTCCCCCCAGTACAAGAACATTTACCGGCTGAATTCCCTCGGGGGAAAACCGACCTCACAACAACTACGTGCTTCTCTTCCATTCTTCTTTCTCATAAGGAAATGTCTCCATATGGGCAAAAGTCTTTTTTTTTTCCCCAGTTTATCCAACTGAATGGAGTTGAACCAGGCTATGAGCCTGCAGAACTGCAGAGACAACAGTTTGGAGGGAAAGGCTCTGCACATCACCCCACCACCAAGGGAGATGCCATTGATTCACTAACAAGTTAAATGGATTTTATGTACCAATTTTCCACGTGTTAAATACCTGGCAACCCACGAGGACACCTCTCCTCCTTAAGGGAGGCAGAGTCACACCCTCAAAGAAGGCACAAACACACCTACAAATATTTTATACTGTTTTAATGTGAAATACATGTTGTTCCGAGTTAACCACTGGCCACTAATGTCAGCAGAGGACCTGTTGCCCTTCTTGGCAGTCTCTCTGACGGCCTGGCCTCATCCCCTTGCTCCTGCTTTCCCTCCTCTCATCCCCCTTTCCTCCATTACCTGTGCCCTGCAGCACTGAGCTCTGTGCTCCTGACACGTGGCCGGTGCTTGAACTTTGGAGATCGAAAGCAGGTCAGAGATTTCTGCCTAAACTGAAAGTTCACTAAAGGTGTCACCTCGCACCAGGGACAAAAACCTCACCTCGCTGCTACGCTGCTACTCCAATAATCCCAGTAAAATTCCAAGCTTTGTGAAGACTTCGCCACAGAATCTCCTGCCCAGTTTGAAACCTGGAAAGTTTTCCCATCACCTGCACTCTCTCTAGGTTCAGGTTGCCAGCACTGAGGATTCCCTCTCTGCAAACCCCTCAGCAGGAAGGGTCAGCACCTGGCTGAAGTGTTCTACAGCCCCTCTGCACGTAGAGATGGGGTTCAAAAGGCAAATCCCAGAAATGAAGGAGGGAGGGATTTATGACAGTGTCCTACAGCCACTGGAAAGGTTAGGGCTTGCATCTCATCCCCCAGGTTCCATTCTGAAAGGATTCTAAGGGAAACAGTTATGCCCAGCATGCACAAACACACCACAGTAAGGCACAAAAGAAAATAAGTTTACTGATAAATTCCCACTGATTGAATCACAGTCTCATCCAGGCTGTGGTGGAAACAGTTTTTCCCATGTACAATCCACAGAAAGAAGGGAATGAATGAGAGAGGAAAGCTCCTCTGTCCTACCTCTGTCTCTCCCTCATCAGAAGATGCTTCTGTGAAGGAGCACCACCAGGTCTCTTCTCCCCATCCCAGGCACTGCATTTACACCTTTACAGTCACCTTCCATTATTATTATTACTATTTTGTTTAGTCTAATTGATAGACCTTTCTGACTGTGCTGACATCAGGTTTGTCCTCGCCAGGAATTTCCAAATAAAACCAGGGGCAGAGATGTCCCTGTCAAACAGAATGCAGACACCCCAGGAAGCCAAGGAGAGCAAACCCCCCAAGCCTGTTCACACCACCCTCCTTTTCCTAAGAATCACCATCTCCCAGAGAGCCCTACATACCTGCAAACATTTACACCTTGTAACCAAACCCCTCAAAAACCAATTCACCACTCTCTGTATTTGATTGCTACCTCTAACCACGCGTTTTGCTCAAGCCCTGGTCACATGCCAGCACCCATCTGTGTAAATACACAATTTTTCTAGCTGAATTGCACATCCACAGCCACGACTCAGCCATAGAAAGATCATGTAAATAATGGAAGCTGACAGCATAAGTAATTTTTTTCATGTATCAGACGCCATGGTTGACTGCTGAACTGTGAGATCTGCTGTTTTTAGACTGTGCTAAGTTCTCCCCTTTCACCCCTGAAGATTCGAGACTAAAGGCTGGATCTTGAATCACAGGCTTCAGATGTTTTTCTTATCACACAGCTCAGTCAACACTTGTTCACATCCTGTGACCTTTTCCTGCAGTGAGCTGCATCTTTCTCCTGCCTTTCAAGGCTGCTTATCCGAACGGCCACTGGTGGAACTGGGGACACAGGGAGTGACCATCACAAGCCACGTGGCTCCTCAGTGTCCTAATGGTGGTTAAGAAGTCACCAAGCCCTGAAAGAAGGAGTGAAAGAGCCGTGGAGCTTTTGGTATTTCTGCTTCCTGACGTTCCCATTAAGTGAAGAAATCCATCTTGCAAATAGGAGAAATTAAAGACGGCGAGTCCAAACGCAGGGAGGAGCATGAGGCTTTGAGAAAAAAAGCGTCAGGTCTCTAACACAATGGCCTGTGTAATTGGTTCTTTTGAAGTTTCTAATCACTTTTGGAAAGATCAAGTGGAAGTGACAAGTGAGGCTATCGGAACAGTGACTCCGTACAATGGTGGCACATGGGACTCGAGCCCGTTTGTGTGGTAATTGTTAATTGTTTGGGGGCTGCCTCTAAGCACAAAACATATCTGAAGAGCTGCTATTAGGAAAAAAAAGTTTAAGAAAAAAACCCTCCCAGTATAAATTACGTGGTCAGTGTTTCAGATCTCATACAAATCATTTGCCTGTGAAAATGTTATCAAAATATGAGCTATCCCTTTCAAATATATTTTAAACAATGTTAATGTATTTTCACATGTCATCAGTTGACAGCTCCACCATCGTCGCTCGTCAGCCACCAGGGAAATTTGCATGCATTTGAATTCACCCTGCCAAGCACAGGCAGCCCAGACTGACAGCCGATTTAACTGGGTGATAAGTTAATCTGTACAACATTTGATAGATTTCTGTCTTTTACCTAAGCCAGAGTTGGTGGAAATTATTCAGCGAGGGGATTTGCAAACCGGTCGTGTCTCTGTTGAGTCTCAGTGGGAGGTGTTGTATTTCTTCATGAGTAATGCTGATCTCCACCTGAGCTGGCCACACCAAGCTGAACTAAATGCCATCCCAAGCCCACCAGGAATCACTGTTTCCAGGCTTTTCCTCCCACAAATCAGAACCTTCAGCTAAAACTCAAGTTAATGATGAACTCTGAGATGGTTTTACAAGGATGGCCAATGATCTCCATCTCCTACCTGCCTGCTCCTGAGGACGTCCCTGTTCCCTAAAGCAGCAGGGCACATTCAAGAGTTGGATTAGACCCTGGGGCAGGTTCACCCTGTCCCAAGGCTCAACACAGCACGAGGTGGTCACTGCACACCACGGCATCCAAAATTCCAGCAGAAAACAACATCTACCAAAGCTCTGCCGCAGCCCCCCAGAACCACACACGCCTCAGATGCTCACAGCCATCATTAAACCAGGCACCACCAGGTTTTAGACACATCCCTTGCATTGCCAGAGTTTTTCATTAAAAAAATCCCCTACGTCCAACACCACCTTCTGCTCTCTCACAGAAACTCTGATTACAGCAAAATCAGTGATTTTCATTTGCAAGGCCACCCAAACAGGGGGCTCCGGGCTTCTGCTGGGGTTGTGTGTTTAACCACAACAAAACACAGAGGGCATTTTGATGTTTGGAAATGCCCAGAAGGAGATTTCTATTTACTTTCTCTTCCACAGTACATTACCAAAGCCAGGAGCCTCAGTAGTCAGCAAGCCATTATTTATTTATTCAAAACATCTTTCATTTCCTGAGATGCAGTGTGTTATTTACAGGGCACACACTGTGTTGTTACATGAAGTAAATTTCAACGGGCAGATTAAACTCGGGATACTTCACCCATAATGATATATCCTGATAATGGCCATTTTCAAAGAGTTGCTAAAATGTAAGTAAATATCTCACTGGTTTCTGGAGGAAATGCTCTGAAAGGGCAGGCAGGGCAACAGAGCTGCTGCCATAGGCAGGCGAGTTTGATGAATGAAATTTAATGGATAGACCCTTTATTCCAAAGTTGATGGAGAGCTAGAGAAAGCTTTGGAAACACAAGAGATAAATCTGTGCTGAGCCCTTTGTTCAGATGCAATTTCAAATGAAAGTAGCCCATTTGCAGCTTTTGGAAAGGAGTCTTCCCCCATCAAGGCACAGGCGCAGGTTTAAAATATTAATTAAATAAAACTCAAGCCTACATAAGCCTTGAAAGCAGGCACCAAGAAAAGGAATCTATTGAACCTAAAGGTAGGGCAAAAAGTGGGAATACCCGTGGGCAAGTTCCAGTGGGGAAATATAGGTCAGGATCCTGCTCCTCAAAATGCATCACCATAATGTTCCCTATCTAATGTACAGAGTGTCAGTTTTAGAGACAATGAGATTTTATACATTTTTTATGTGTAGAAACCCTTGATGTCAGCAACCAAACCTTTTCCCTCCCCAGTATTGCCACGAGTCTTTCCTGATCTTCGTAAGTGATATGAAGGCTGACAAAACCCCTCTTAAAACGCTAATAATTGCCTGAAAAATCAGCAAATTCACTAGTTTATCTGAGACAAACACATTGTGGACATTGAACTGTCACAACTCTGCCCAAAAATCCCATTTCCATCTGTTTTCCTGGTGCACACCTGTAGCTGCTCACTGGGCAGAAAGCAGGCATGGGAATAACCTGTGAATTCACAGACCACAACAGCAAAAGAGGTATTTAACAGCAAAGTGGAGGTAATGAGGATAAATTTAGGAAATCCTCTGTTCAGAGGCCCCTCAAAATCACCCTGAGCAAGGGTGAGCAGAGACAAGGCTGGAGGGGTGGGAAATCCTTGACTGTGAAGCAGGAGAGACAGAAGTCTTAAAGAAAATAAGTCCTCTGTATTGGACTTTTAGAAGCACACAGCAGGAAAAAGAAAACTACATTGTTAAATAATAATAATAATAATAATGATAGTAATAACAACAATTAAAATCCTCTAGGAGCAATAAGGAGGTCCTGGGCTGCTCTGAACTCCACACACTGAAGCCTTTGCAGCAAACTCAGAAAAGTGTGAGGGTCCATAAGGAAGCCACTGGTCTAAAACACTGAGACACTGCAAATCTGAGCCCTCTGAACCACAAAAGTGATGCTGGAGAACTCAATTCACGTGTCTGAGCCTTAATTTCTCCCCAAACAGAGACAGGAATCCCACTTTTATCTCCGATGGTCACACAGAACAAGGCTTTGTACCAGGCAAGACCTTGTACAAAGGGACCCAGCTGCTGTTTTAATAAGAATAATTCAACAGGGGATAAAGAGCCGTGATATTAGGGGTGTGAAAAGCCAAGAGGGGAGTTAATAGGACGAGGGGAGATGGGTAATGAGGTGCCTGCAGGGCAGGGAACGGGAGCAGGGCCAGGCACAGAGGGTTTGTGCCCGGAGCAGAGCGGGAGGGAGGCAGAGGGTCCGGCACAGCTCGGGGAGCTGCAGCCGTGCTGCTGAGCTCTTTCCAGGGCTGGGATGCTCTGGGATGTTCCATCCCCGGGGCTTTGTCCTGGCAAAGCTCCTGGCAGGTGGCATGAGCAGCAGCAGGACCCCCCAGACAATGGACAAAGCAGGGAGCCCCCGGAGCAGCTCCTGCCTTTTATCCCTCGCTGCCAACGGCACAGAGGGAAAAATGGAAATCCAACCCCTCAAAAAACGCACGGAACGTCTGATTCCATGGGAGGTTTCGCTACTGCCAACTGCAAATCAAGAATTAGGATTTTTACTAAAACTGGTAAATTTCTTGTGCTTATTTCCTCTTGCTTCACTGCTCACTTCTTTCAGATAATGATCAATTTATCAGCTTTTTGCTCCCACAGTGCACTGGAGACTGCATGGGCATAGCCCATGTTTTCTGCACCCAGTGTTCCATCTTGAGGCACAGATTTGTCTCTTCTGCAGCCAAAATTGCAACATTAAACATTATAATTGTAATCTCCTGGCCACAAGACCAGATTTTCCCCTTCTGCCTTGACCAGGGGTCAACACTGATGTGCAACACTTCATCCAAAGTGTTTGGCACCAACTACTGCAGGCAAAAAAAAAAAATAATTCCACTCTGCAGGATTTTCAGCCAGGACAGAAAAAAAAAAAAAAAAGGACGAAAAAAAAGAGGCTGTCAATGTGTGCAAAAAAAAGTATGAAGGCTGATTTTAGATAATTAAGACTTCAGTCCTCTCAGCTCTTTGAAAGAAAGCAAGAGTTTCCAAATATTTTCTTCTCTTTTCAAGCCTATTAAAAGCCCACATGATGCAAATCTAACACAATGTACATACACACAATGGCTATTTAGGATGTTTTCCAAATTAATATCTTGAAACTCAGAGGGCAAAGAGGGGGACAGAGAACCACAAAGCCTCTCCTTCCCAGGGGGCAGAACTCTGTAAATCAAGCAGCTTTCCAGGGAATGTGTGCTCCCCATGGATAGCAGGGGCTGGCTCCCCCCGGCGTGGCAACCACGGCAAGCACTCGCCTCCCTCTCCCATATGGCCCAGCAGCCCCAGCCAGCTCAGGTAGCAGAAGGCACTCCAAGAATCCAGCCCGACTTTCCAGCACATGAAGCATGGAAGGGTCGAGCTGTGCCTCATCTGTGTCCCTACAAAACCAGAAGCGCTGGCATCTGCAGTCCAGAGCATCATTTGGCAGAGTGTAAGATTTTAAAGTAATTTTCAGGTTTTTTTTGCGCTGTTGGTTTGTTTTTTGGGTTGGTTTTTTTTCCATCCTCCCCCCCGCCAGTGCCACATGGTGATTTTTGTCCTTCGGAGAGCCAAAGGCAAACACAGGCATGCTCAACCTCCGTTGTCAGAGGGAGAGGTTTCCTAGCAACAACGCCGGTATGAATGGAGCCCAAGTTTCCTTCCCAATCCCTCATGTGGCATTAGAGCAATTTGTGACACACGGGGAAAGGGGAAAGAAGGGTCTGAGAACCCTGGCTATGCAGCGTCACCCAAATCTGCAGATCAGTGTGTCGAGTTTTGTTGGCATCACAACTGCCGGGTGCTTTCAGCGCTTTTTTTTAAGCGTAAAAGGTACAGGCAGAAAGAAATCCTGGATCTGTTCCCATCCTCTGTCCCAGCACCACGTGCTGCCCTGAGCCCCAGGAGCAGGGGAAGGATGCTGTCCTCAGCAAGGAGAGCAGCCACCACCTCTGCTGCTGTGCTCTGCTTCTCAAATCACCATAAAAACCCTGCTTTGGGCAGGCTGAGCTCCAGGCGAGCACCACGCTTCCAGGCCTGGCAGATATTTGGGTTGTTTTGGCAACAGGCTGTGAAACATGCACTCAGCAACCCCCAACTGTTATTCCCTACAGAGCCCTCACGTGCCAAATGGGAAGGTGTTGGAAACAAGGGAAAATGACATTAGGGCAGGGCAGCCCAGAGGAAAAGACAGAGGAAAGCCAGCAGGAGCTCCTGGGGGCTGCTGCTCCGTGGGGATGGCTGCAGCTCCTTCCCTTCCTGCACAAACTCACCCACACTGCACAACAGCTCAGCAGATCCCTGCTTTGATGGCACCAAACCTCCCTTCTCCTCAGCATTCCTTTCTTTTCCACCCCTCACACAGTCAGGCTCCCCAGAGAGACAAAAGAGATCCTCTCCAGGAAAGGAGCTGTAACAGAAATCAGAGATTTAGGGAGCCATGGAATGGTTTGGGTTGGAAGGGACCTTAAACTCATCCAGTGCCACCCCTGCCATGGCAGGGACACCTCCCACTGTCCCAGGCTGCTCCAAGCCCCATCCAACCTGGCCTTGGGCACTGCCAGGGATGAGCCACAGTTGTCCCAGCTGCCCCCAGCCTCTGTTTTTAATTAGTGGTGTATGATAGGTTCCTAAATTAATCCTCTCTTCTGACTAGCCAGGAGCCAAAGTGCTTCACTGAGCCACCAAGTGGAAATGCCCAAAGTCCCAGGGTTTGGATGCTGCACATCATGTCTAACAAGGGAACAATGACCCCTCTCATCCAGAGTAGAAATGCCCAAGTTTCCCATATCCCCAGCCCAGCTCAGATTGTGTGATGCCAGCTCTAGCTCAGGGAGGGAGCACCCTGCCCCTGTCACACCCAGAAACAGCTTTTGGAGCCTGGAGCTCGTCGTGAGCTCCAGAGCTCCAGGATGTTTATTTACAGGGCACCAGGCAAGACATCTGTTCAGCCTGGCTTCTCAGCTGAAAGGGAATTTATCCTTGGCAAATCAGTTTTGGGAGTCAGGAGCTGGTTTCATGGCAGGCCGAGGGCTTGGCCAACACTATCATTTAGTTTGATTTTTGTCCCTTCTCCCGAGCACTCTGCCACAAAGAGGCCACGCTCAATCACCCGAGATGTGCAGCTAGAAGTGATTAAATAAAATTAAAACACTCATCTGAGCAGCAGCGAGGCTTCTGACAGATGAGGTTTGAAATGCTTTCTATGAATTTCACAGGGAGTAGGAAATGATGAGGAATACTGCAGGGCTGAGAGCTGGCCAGGTGCCTCCTGAGCTTGGCAGGCTGGCTTGTGGGGACACCACCCTGCCCTAGGCAGCCCTGGGACGAGGCAGGCCAGGCCAGCTGGGCTCAGCACAGCACCAGGCCACACTAAAACTGCTGCTAAACCACATGGAAATCTCCAAAAAGCCTCAGAAATAAATCTGGGGAGGGCTGCAATTTCTTTTTGCTATGTAAGATACGGCCATGCTCCTCTTTGGGGCTATTTTTGCACATATCTGTGGGGAAAAGGGAACAGCCAGGGAGGGAGACACCTCTGGGCACCAAGTTTTCCTCACCATGGCAAATACCAAACCCAGCCAGATGTGAGCCAATATCCCATGGCAGAACACGGCACAAGAACCCAAATAAAGGTAATCATTCATCAAGGCATGGCCATCCCTCTTCAATTTGAAAAAAAAAAACTAGTATAAAAGCATCCAAGAGATATAAATATTTACTTTAGTAAAACATTTACATCCATCAGCAGGCAAGACTTAACAAACAATCAAAGTAAGTGAATTTTAGCTGAACTTGGGAGCTGTGCAGGGTAATGACTGTGGTGACCAGCTTCAAAACCATATTAAGACTACTGATTATTTATTATAAAATGCCTGCACAGAGGGAGAGACCTAATTGTGTGATGAAGATCCCAACCCCTGTGGGTATCACAGCACACTGTACCTGTAAGAGTCGGGCCTCATTAGCTTAATCACAAAGAATAATACCAGGAGCAGAGCTCTGCAAAGCCACTGATTTTTTACATCCTAAGAATTTCACAGAAATACCCTTTTTTTTCGTTTTTTTTCCCCCCAGTTTGGTAGAGTCCTTTATCTTCTATCCCTATCTGAGAGCCTTCCCCCAAATCCTCACTGCAGACAGCAGCAACCCCGGGCTCTGCAGGGCCACGGATGTTCAGCATCTCCTGCAGTCCCTGATTAATCATCTCCATCCTCTCAGCCCGTGTGGAGCCACGGAGCCCGGGCAGGGCAGGGTGCCCAGCAGATGTGTGGGTGGTGGGCTTGGACAGGGGGCTTCTCCCCTGCATTCATCTTGTGCATGGGATTTTTTCATCTCTAATCTGTGCTGCTGGTGAGAGGCTTCCCCGTTATGCTGCTTTGGAATGCAGGCACAGATTCGTTCAGCTGGAATCCCTGAGCCTTGCTACAACCAGTTTGGGGTGGGAATGCATCCAGGATGGGATTCATACCTGCGTGTTTCATTTTCCTGCCCTTTTTCTCAGCCCTGTTCCCTCCCCTCCGTGAGGCAGCACTGAACAAAGTTAACACTGATTTTCCATAGGGAGAAATACTGCCAGGCTTGTCATCCATATCCATGTGGGAAACACCACAGGGCTGCATTTTGCACCCTTTCCCTCCACCTTTCACATAAAAAAGCCTCCTATTTGCTCATCAAAACCATTTGGCCACCAGGGAAAGGTCTCATCCTTCCAGCAGGTTTTAATCCTGCTTCGTTCTCTCCCGTGGCTGCCTCACCTTGCACAGGGACAGAGCAGATCCCTGGACAGGGGGTGGCTGCTCCAGGACAGCCCAGCACTGTCCCAGCACGGAAAAGGTCAGCCCAGGGCAGAGTTTTGTGGGAAAGCCACCATAAACACCCTGGATTGTGTGTCCTCACTGAGTGCAGGAGGATTTCCAAGCTAAGGGAAGAGCCGGTGTACAATTTTTCTGGAATCTGGTGCAATTGGTGTACCATTTTTCTGGAATCTGTGCTGCTGCTGTTCAATTTTTCTGGAATCTGTGCCATTGGTGTACCATTTTTCTGGAATCTGGTGCTGCTGATGTTCAATTTTTCTGGAATCTGGTGCTGCTGGTGTACAATTTTTCTGGAATCTGGTGCTGTTGGTGCACAATTTTTCTGGAATCTGGTGCTGTTGGTGCACAATTCTTCTGGAATCTATGCTGCTGCTGTTCAATTTTTCTGGAATCTGTGCTGCTGGTGCACAATTTTTCTGGACTCTGAGCTGCTGGTGTACAATTTTTCTGGAATCTGAGCCGCTGCTGGTGTACTTTTTTTCTGGAATCTGAGCTGCTGGTGTACAATTTTTCTGGACTGTGAGCTGCTGGTGTACAATTTTTCTGGAATCTGTGCCGCTGCTGTTCAATTTTTCTGGAATCTGAGCTGCTGGTGTACAATTTTTCTGGAATCTGAGCTGCTGGTGTACAATTTTTCTGGAATCTGGTGCTGTTGTCACCCTCAGGGCACGAGTGCCAGGCCGGCAGGGACAGGCTGTTACCCCAGCCCCTGGAGACACCAGGAGCATTTCACTCCATATCCTCCCACCTCATAAAAGCCTTTTTAACTCGGGGTTAATCCTCAGCAGCGCTGCTGGTGCACTGAAATCCCCAAAATGAAGAGGTGTGAAGCTGTAAACCCGCGCTCCTTGGAAAGGCTTCAGAGGGACCATGTGCCTCTGCAGGCAGCAGCTCCTGGCCCTGCTCTCGGTGTTCCCCCGGGTTCCCTGGAGCACAGAGCCAGCCTGACCCCCCTGGCAGCCCTGGGCACAGCCCTGAGCTCCTGGCCCTCCTCTGAGAGCAGTTTGGCACTGCAGAGCTGAGCCCAGCCAGCCAAACGCATCCCCAGATACGTTCACAGCCACTGCTGCTTCCTCTGACTCGCTCCAGAGGTGTCCCAGGGGCTCTGTGCTGCTGCCAAGAAGCCATGACATCACTGACAGGATTAATAATTGCAATGTATTCACAGATATGTTCACAGTCCAGTCACAGACTCGTAGGACAGAGCTCTGCTTACAGCCAGTGCCTTCCTCATCCTCCTTCCCACACCCCCAGTTTTCCCACTTGCTCATCTATTCCCCCCCAGGGAGGGCAGGCCAAAGGTGGGAGTGGGATTTAGGAGTATTTTTCCTCTTAAACCAATAAAACCCACATTACTGCAATGATTTTCATTTTGAACTCTAAGCTCCCTGCACAGCCCTGACTGCGAGTGCAATTTATGAATTCCTGAAGAAAGGAATCACAAAAACTTTGTTCCTTGTCCCGTTACAGGATTTGGAGAATAAAGATTCTCCCACTGAAGTTTTGGAATGGGAAATGCAGAACAAGAGCTGCACAGAGCCAGCCCCAGTCACCCTCAGGCTGGCCTGAGTTATTTCACAGTGGCCAAAAGTCTGCTAAGCCTTTGCAGAGCAAACAAGCAGAAAGCCACAGATCCTGCTGGGCTGTAAAGAGCCTGGCTCCTGGTTTTATGGCATGGAAAAACCCAGGGAGAGGAGGAGGGGGCTGGAAGGAGCAGGGAGTGATGGAGACAGTCAGACCATGAGGGGGTATGAGCTCACCCTGACAGTCTCTCTGCTTTCCCACTCTCAGGGCCTCCAGGGAAACATGGATTTTCAGGGGTGCAGTGCTTGCTTTCACACCCAGCCCAGAGTTTTTTTTCTGGATGGAATGGAGGGAAAAGTACAGAAAAAATCTGGAGACCATCACCCTCAGGCACAGAAAGGCAGCTGAAGACCAAAGCATCACCTGCTCCAGGAGGACCAAATCCACCTCCCACTGCCCCAAGCACAGAGCTGCTGCACCCTGGCTCAGAGGACAAGGGGGCTGAGCTCAGCTGCCCTGAGCATCCAAGGAAAGCCAGCTCCATTGGTGGCAGGAATGAAGCTGTACAAATTCCCATTATTGCCCCAGAGTCACAGAGGGGGAGCCAAACAAGGCCCTGCTCTGAGCAAAGACTCACTAAACCTGCCTTGACAAGCCCCAGCTTTAGTAGCCAGCTTCACTCTGAGGAATTTAAATGGGTTTTTGTTAGAAATAACTTGGATGTGATTTCGCCCTCTACTCCACTCTGATGAGACCCCTCCTGATCCAGCTCTGGGGTCCACAACATCAGAAGGATGTGGAGCTGCTGGAGCAAACCCAGAGGAGGCCACAAAGATTTTCCAAAGGCTGGAACCCTTCCGGTTAGGAGCCAAGCTGGGAGAGCTGGGGGGGCTCACCTGGAGAGGAGAAGCTCCAGGGAGAGCTCAGAGCCCCTGCCAGGGCCTGAAGGGGCTCCAGGAGAGCTGGAGAGGGACTGGGGACAAGGGATGGAGGGACAGGACACAGGGAATGGCTTTAAGCTGACGGTGGGTAGATTGAGATGGGATATTGGGAAGGGATTCCTGGATGGCAGGGTGGGCAGGCCCTGGCACAGGTGCCCAGAGCAGCTGGGGCTGCCCCTGGATCCCTGGCAGTGCCCAAGGCCAGGCTGGACATTGGGGCTGGAGCAGCTGGGACAGGGGAAGGTGTCCCTGCCACGGCAGGGGTGGCAGGGGATGAGCCTTAAGGTCCCTTCCCACTCAAATCAGTCTGGAATTCCATGAAATATCTGCAGCCACCTCATTTCTGACCTGCTGTGCTCTAACCAGGACGCTCTGAAGGAAACCCCTCTGCACAGACCCACAGCAATGGAGGTGCCTTTGGGTGTGCCCCTCTAGGCTGTCACCAAGGTCCCCAGCTCCCAAAGTCCTTCCAACACTACATCTTGGAGTGCTCCTTTGGAAGCACAAGAGTGAGAACATCTCAGGGAGATGATTAGAGAAAGCAGGCAAAGAGGTAGATTACATCTTTGCTCATTAAAGAAAGAAAATTCCTGTAAACCTGCACGAGCTTATCATAAAAGTATTTTCTTTCCCTTGACAGCTTTTTTTCTGAAAAAAAAAAAAAAAAGCCCAAAACAAAACAAAAACATTTTGCACACCTCCAAAGCAGACAGATAAACAAACATCCGAGTCACCTTGGGTTTTGGGGTGGTGGTTGTTTTTTCCTTTGCCTACTGCTCGCAGCATCGCAATTTTCTCCGAGCGTGAAAATAAAAATAATATTTTACATTAAGAAAGGAGACAACTTCAGATTTGACAAAGCTCTTTTTCTTAGTATCGACAAGCAATCATCATCCATCTTACAAATGGGAACTTGCCTCAGAGCACATCCACACCATCACTGGATTTCTGGTCCTCGGAGGACTGGGATAACAAACGAATCTTCACCGGCTTCAATGATTTCAAAGCTAATCAGAAGATAAAAAGGCTGGCAGGACAGCTGACAATACATTACCAACCAGCAACAGATCTGTGCAGGACATTTATGTATTTAAATTCCAGGCGTGGGGAAGCTTGGACACGTTCCCTGAATACAGGGAGGCTGGATTGAGGCGAGACAAAGCAGGGACACCACGGGGGGACTGGGGTGTTCTCCCTGCACCCCACAGGGCTGGGACCCACACTCTCCATCATGACAACGCCCCAAGGTGCCCAGAGGAAGCCCTCTCCTCACTGCTTCCTGCAGGAAGGCAGAACAAATAAGAGATGGCAAATCCCAGAGACCCCATCCAAAAACTTCCAGGATTCCCTGGGGGACGGGAAGAGTCTCGGGATCAACACATTGCGTGGCACACCAGAAGAAAAGGTGAGGAGAAGGAGGAAAAGTTCTTAAATATGGTTAACATTTAGGTAATGTATCAAAAACTTTCCTGATTTTCCATGATATTTTCCTGATCTAGACCTTGCTTCCAGAGATTCTTTTTCTGTGCCATCACCTGAAGTCCTTGCTTGCTCTTTCCATTGGGTGGGGATATTTTGAACAAAAACAAAGGTTAAAATCCTGACTCTTAAATCAAGTAGAGCTTCCTGCTTGTCACAGAGGCCCCAGATTTCTCTGCATTAAGGTCAGCAGCCAAATTCCCATCCAACAGGCTCTGCAGAGGGAAAACGTGCTGGATCCCAATCATCCTGACACTGTTTGTATTTGGGATTCAGTACTTGGTGGCCAAAAAGCCCAATTTAGGTGTTTTTAACAGAGCAAGGTTTGTGCAGTAATGCCTGTTCAGAATCTGATGGTTTTTTCTGTACCTTCATAACAATGAGTAGAAATCATGGAATGGTTCAGGTTGGAAAGCCACTGGAGGCCATCTAATCCAACCCTTCCCTCAAGCAGGGCCACCTCTAGAGAACATTACTCAGAACCTTGTCCAGAGACAACACCAGCTCAGCCACAAATGCTGACGGACAATGCAAATGCTCCTTCAACATTTACTGGGAAACTCTTAAATCTATGGATAGCTCCCTCTTCCAAGGGATTTGTTCCCCAAAGCGAATGCCTGCATCTGTCTGAGCTGGAATATGAGCAGCTGTAGAGATCCCAGTGATCCAAAGGAGCTCCTCGAGTGGAGGAGCTGCAGGAGGAGCAGCCTGGATTCCCCAGTGCCAGGAGCTGAGGAGAATCCTTGGAAGGGGAGCTCAGGGAGAGGTGGCTGGGGCGTCTGGCTTGGTCTTTGATGAAAGAGCAGCTCTCAAAGAAGAGCTACAATAACCTCCTGCCTCTGGGAAAATGCTAAAACGTGGCTCAGCAAGATCTTCCCATTGTCCTCCTTCACCTGCTGACTCTGGAGCTCAAAGCAGCGAAGCCATTTCAAAAAGAGAGGAATAAATTTAGATTTTGGTGACTGATACCAAGTTTCCCAAAAGCTTCTGATAGGAGAGGGATCACTGAGGGCAGCTCTAATTGGTCCAGGGTAGTTTGGATTGTCTGCAGATTCCCTGGTTATTGGTGCAAAGAAACCTCTGTCGGTTTGCTCCGTGGGGCCCAGGAGGAATTTTGGTGGGAGCCCAGAATTCCTGATGATCCTTTCTGACAGCAGAGCTCTCCCATCACACCCACTTAGAGCCACGCCACGGGGCTGGCACAGAGCTGCTCTGCCCTGACTAAACCCCAGCTCCTGAGAAGAAAATACAGTAAACACCAGCCCTTTATCACCCACGGTTCCCTCACATGGGTTGGGGCTGAGGAACTGCCAAAAAAGCATCTGGAAAAGCACCAGGATTGCGAGGGAAAGGGGCTGGTGGGCTGAGGGAAGCAGCTCTATCCCCCCACACAGCAGCTGCACTAATTTATTACATTTTAGTCTTCGGTCAACTTTGAGACAACAACTGAAGAGTGAGTTTCCATTACAACATCCATCATTGTATCAACCTTATTTTTTGTGATATTTTGTAAATTACAATAAATTTGCTTTCTTCTGAATATTCAGATGCTTCAAAAGGTACCCAAAGGATGCAATTAGACCCTAGGGAAATATGCTATTATGTGCACATATCATGTTTTGCATAGGCTTTCCAGCATCTACATAATTTATGTTTTTCTGCATAATTTCCCCTTTTTATGTTTCCTATGTGTTTGTGAGATAATGCAGGAGTCAGTTCTCTCCCACCAAAAAAAAAAACACAGAGAGAACTTAAGTCTGTATTCTTACTTCACCCAATCTGCTTCACTTCCCACAAAACCCTTGGAGAAACCCCTGGAGAAATCCTTTCATGTGCACCAAACATCAATGCCCGAGGAAAAACCCAGAAGGTCGAGGCAGCTCTCTGAAAGGAACCAGAACCTTGTCCACTCCCATATTCATCTGGGCATTCCGAGGGGCCTCTGATGGGTAACGTTGGGATGGGAAAGCTTTTAAACTCTTTCTAATCCTCGCCTGGTGTCTGAGCCGCGCGAAAATAAATTCCCCCAAACTTTCAAGTTTGCTTTTCAGTTTTCCACGCTAGGCGCTGGCGTCCGGGCTCGCTTTTAATTAAAAATAAAATAGGGAGAACAATAAAAAAAAAAAAAATTTAAAAAAAGAGTTTTCAGGCAAGATGCAGGAAAAGGTGATGCCTACTTTTTGCTTTTTAACTCTGTTGGCTGGAATTTCTAATTTGACTGCTTAAAATTTATTTTAAAAAATTAAAAGGGGAAATAAAAGAGGGGGGGGATGACTTCATGCAGGTGATCTCTAGCCACAAGCTGAGATCCCACTAAAGTACTTAAATGTGGGTATTCCTCATTTTTAGGATGTGGTAAACAACTCATGGGCTGGAAATTGATATTTAATGTCTTTGGTTGGATTTTTTTGTGCTCTCTCTCAGGTGCTGCCCAGGGATTTCTCTTCCCCAGGAGGTCAAGGACAAGAAATAGGGAATTTTATTGCACCCCCAAACCCCATCCTCACTGCACTCCTCAGCCACAGTGGCTGCTCCACATGCCCCAGGTTCTGGAGTCATGGAGAGACTGAGAAAACTTCCTGAAAAGTCAATAAATACACTGAATAATAATAATAATAATAATAATAATAATAATAATAATAATAATAATAATAATAACGTCATCTTTGCATTTACATATTCTATCAAGTGTTCAGAAGATTGAGCCCTTCAGCTTTAAAAATAAAAATCGTGACACAAATACATAATTCACTCACTCTCCTCCTCCAAAAAAAAAAAAAAAAAAAATCCTAATAAAAGCAGCCACTCCCAAACATGGTCCCTGCAAGTGAAATTGGGAGGTAAAAAACACATTTTCTTTTGTGCCTTCCCCAGAATATTTTGGGCTAATCCACTTATCTAAAACTCACTCCTGAGTCCGTGTAAAATCAGTCATGGAGCAGCAAGGAGACATTATAAGAATGTTTTTTTCTCCACAAACCATGACAGCCTTCAAATTGCCAAGACAAAAACCCCCAAAGAAGGTCTCACGTGAATAAAAGAAAATATTTCTGTTGTGAAACCTGCAGTGTGAAGCACCAGGAATAAAATAATCTGGTAGAATTTAAAGAATAAGATTCTTTGTGGAAGACATAAGAGAACACCTGCTGCTTTCCTTATTTTTTATTTATTCTAATTAATAAGTTCAAACTAAGCAGTATGCAGATATGTAAAAACAAACAGCCCCCCAAAAATTTAAAAATGAATACTTGTCATTAAAAAAGTTCATTTGAAGCTGAGAAACTGTATGATTAATTAATCAGAACAGAATCTGTTTGCTTAAAAGCCTATTGACATAGGTTTTAAAATCATTTGTGTAATTCAAGATAACGAAGAGCAAGGAGCACGTGCAGGATTCTCTCCCAGAGCCACCACCCCCACAAGTGTGGGAGGGATGATCACAGTCACTTGGTGCTATAAAGCTTAATTCTAAAATTAAAAGCACAAAAGGGCAGGAAAATGCCTTTTAGAGAAGATTTCTGTGTGCTCCAGCATCTCTTTCTTCAGGAATCAAACCCAGTGGAGCTCACTCATCCTCTCCCTGCTCACTATTTATTTATGAACAAGCTCAGAGGCTCACACCTCCCAGAAAACACTCATGGATTCCCTATAGCCAGCCTGTATTGATAATAAAATTCCTAAGGAGCTGAAGGACTTGGGAAAAGCTGAAGGTTTAGCCAGGGCAAAAGGCACTAAAAAGAATTATTTTATTCTAATGAAAGCAAACACAGTAGGTCAAGGCTGGGTTTGGGGCAGTGAGGGAAGTGAAATAGTAAAAGAAATTTATTCAGGAAGAAAATGACAGGTGGAGAGGGCAGTGATGGGGGGAAAATGAGGTTTGGGAATGGGCTCATGGTGTGCCCTCGTTCCTGCCCTTAGACCTTCCTCCAAGCACTTCCCAAGAAAACCTTGGAGCAGTTGGAGATTCCTTTCCTCTCTCGAGGTGGAAGGATCACCCTTCCTGCAGACCTCAGCAGAGCAGAGAGCTGCTCACACTGACATTCTTTGGGCCCACATTTGTACCTCTAAGATGGGGAGCCAGCTCCTGAAAGCATCAATCCCCTCTTCTCCCCTTAAATATTGCTCTGATTTTAAATTCTTTTCACAATTAAGGCTCAAGAGTCACCAGAGGTTGGAAAAGACTTCCAAGATAGAGTTCAAGATGAGCCCAGCGTGGCCAAGGCCAGCACTGGACCTTGCAGCCCTTCCTCCAAAGGTCCAACTCTTATGTTTCCCCATGGAATTGGAAAATTAAACAAATCCATGAGGATTCTGAAGATAAACCCCACTGTTCTCTCCATGGGCAGGGCAGAGGAGGCTGCTCAGCCTCTCAGGGAGCACCCAGGACATGCTCAGCACCCTGGGCCAGGTGGGTGCTCCAGGGCTGGGACAGTCCCCTGCTCACCAACAGCTCACTCAACAACCTCAGAGCAAACCTGGGACAATCCCCAGCTAAGTTAGAATTACCCCTAAATTAGAATTAATTGCTTAAAATGGATTTATGGATGAAAACGACGCCAGAGGAGCTGGAAAGGATGAACTTCCTTCCACCTCTGCCCTTCCCAAAGCACTTCATTTCTGCTGCTCCAACTGCAGCATCAGCACCTAAACCAGAGCTCACCTAAATCATGGTCATGCAAGAAATAAAAATCCCTTGCAAATCTCTTTACACAAAGGAAAACAAATCTCAAACCGAATTCTTTTGAGCAGCAACCACTATCAAGATTATTGGGTGTAAAATCCCCGTGGGAAAAAAAATAAATAAAAATCAACGCAGGGAAAATAAAATACAACTGAGTTCTTCAAACTTCCTGGTACTACTTGGTCATCTCAGATACATCAAAACTGGCTTTTTCTCATGAAAAAACACTCCAATAATCTGTAAGTTTTCAGTCTAAAAGTGTTTGTGACAAAATTCCCAGGCCAAAATCATTGAAGCACTAAGTCAGCACCAAGGAACGGCAGCCAAGACGAGATTTTCTTTCTCCCCGTATTTTTTTGGCACCTGCGTGGCACCTCCAGGTCACCAGGATTTACAGCCCAAGGAGGACCAGCTCTCCATGTTTTATGGAAGGTACACAAAGATGTGCTCCTTGCTTTCAGAGGGCTGGGGGAGAGATCCCAGGCAGTTGTGACCTCTGCTATTTACAGAGACCTTTCCTGGCAGGGGCTGTGCTCCCCGGAACGGCCGAGAGATTATTTCCTCACTCAACTTTTTTATTTACAGTATTGTAAAAATAAACGTGACATATTTAGGGGATGTGTCATATTTCATAAAAAAAGCTCGACCAAGGCACATTTTGGACTTTTTATTTTTAAAGTTTGTCCTTTTTAAAGCATAATTTCCTGACTGGTTTTCTATTTTCTGTGATCAAAAATTTATCTCATTGCCCCATTTTTGTACCCTTTCAGTTACCATCTCAAAAAAGCAAATAATCAGAGACCTTATAAATCTTACTGGACCAAGAAAAATAATAAAATTCTATTTCATAGTAAAAAGGATCATCTTGAAAGTTAAACCTGGCTCTAAAAGGAGCAGAGCAAGTACACATTTTTTCAGGTTCCTATGCACTGTCCCCATCCTAAACATAAAATTAAAAAGGAAAATATAAAAGTATATAAAATTTAAATCCAACCGAGGTGCAATGAGTTTATCTGCTTGATAAAGACAAATATCTGATGTGGGCTGAAGGGATCCAGCAGCTCTTTGAGTGCAAATATCACCTTTCCATTTTGGTGGGTGCTGAAGGAACTCAGGGCAGCTCTGAGAGGGAGCAGATGGGATGCAGGTTTTGGAAATGGGATTTCTGGACATCACCAGGGTAAATTCCCCATGAGATGACAGCAGTAGGCTGGGTTAGGAGCATCCTTTTGTCCCCAGAACCTCTTAGCTAATGGCACGTTAAATTATGGTTATTTTTGAAATATTCATCTAAGAGGGGTCTGTGGCTGCAGTGCCATAAACCCCAGGAGTGGAAGTGTCTGTTCCACTCCCATCCCTGCCCCTCTTGCTCTGCCCTGCCTTTCCAAGTCCCCAGGGCTGAATTTCCCCTTTTCCCTGGGAATAAGGGTGGATTAACAGCTCCTGGTGCACAGCCCCACGGGATAAACCAGGACACGGGTTCTGGCTAAAACCCTGCTCAGGCTTCCCTAAACCAGGTCTAAAATCATCATTTGGACCCACTGAAGAGATACTCAGGGTGTGAGTATGCCCCAAAACCCCCAGGCAGCACTGGCACGTGCCACACCTGAAACACCCAGAATGTTCTTTCAACAATAAATCCATCTGTGACCTTCCCTGCTTTTCAAAGTGCAGATATTTTCCAAAATTAACCCGGAAACGTGGCACCACAGTTCTCTGCCCTCACTGTCTTTGACCAAATTTGCTCAGTTTCCACCAAAATGTTTCCCTCTTGGCTTTTCCCACAAAACTCAAGCAGGGATGGGCTTTGTTTGGATCTTTCAAAGATGCTCCTTGAGTGTTACCAACACCCAGGGCTTCATTTTGGGACAGAAAATTGCAAATTGACTCAGTAAATTCTCATTTATGCACGTGGGGTCATCTGTTTTTCATGTGAACAGAGAGCAGGTCCTGAAACTGGGAGCACAGGACTCCACAATGCCCATTCCAGTGCTCAAAAAGCCTGCACAAAGTTACCCACACCTCCTCACTGACATTAAAAAAATTCCTAATCAGAGCCAGTTGTAATAAAGCAGTGTGTAGAGAGGGGGGAATAAAGTAGAATATTATAATTGATTATTTAGTGCAAAAAAAAAAGGAGGAAAATTATCACAGGTGGTGATGGCAGATGCAACAGCCCAGGAAACTTGGCAAAACATGGATTATATTTGATTACTGATATGGATACTTCTATGGTGAGGGTCCAACTTCTTCTAAACCCATCCAACAGCAAGGAGAGACACATTACAACATAAAACTGGAGGTACAGAATTTTCTCCCTTTCTTTTTTACACACCCAAATCACTGCAATCAGTACCAGCTGCTGTGAGGTATTAACTGCCCCCGAGCAAGGCAATAAAATTCCTTCACTAAAACAATGGCAGCACTGAAATGTTTAAAAACTGCTCATCATGGTCAGGTCTCAGACTGGATGTGTGAGCACAGGACAAACTCCACCATGCAGAATTTACCATGGCATGGGCCCAAAGCTACTGGATTTCCAGGCAGTGAATTAAATGATATTATTATAGTTAATTGGTGATGTTAATTGATTTTTATTTTTTTTAATTTTAATTTCCTGCCCTGCAATATTTTAAGATTTTTTTTTGGCTGGTGGAGTTTTAGGGGAGATGCTGGTGAGAAACCTCACCTGGGGACAGAGATTTCATCCTGATGGTTCTGGAATCTTCCATCATGTCCCATCCCTGGCAGTGCCCAAGGCCAGCCTGGATTTTGGGGCTTGGAGCACCTGGGACAGTGGGAGGTGTCGCTGCCCATGGCAGGGGTGACACTGGATGAGTTTAAGATTCCTTCCCACCCAAAACATTCCAGGATTCTTTGGTCCTCTGCACTTTTGATGAAATCCTTGCACATTTGAGGGAAAAACCCCTGTAAATATAAACTAAGACTCTTGTTTAATCTTCCATGAGGTGTTTTATAAGAAAAAACAACGATGAAAATGTCTTCCAGTGCCAAACCTTTTCAAGGCCAGTTTGTCCAATAAAATTAATTTATCCTACGCTTTTTATACAACTGAAAGTAAAGAGCAAACAAAGGGTTCTTTTTAGGAAAACACACATCACCAGTGCATTCATTATTTTTTTTTTTAGGAAGTTTTCCTGACCTGCAGGCAGGGGAAAGTCAGGGAAGCACGAGAGCATCCTGCAAGCAGTGCAGGGGACCTGAGCAGGGGCTGCAGGACAGGCACGTGCTCAGCTCTGGAAAGAAAGGACTCAAAGACCCCCAGGTCGTGCTCACCCACTTCCTCTGGCTTGGCAAACAAATTGTTCTTTACAGAGCTCCAGCCTCACCCTTAAGCTCCTGAAGGATCACAGAAGAAATATGCCACTGGTGCCCAGCAGAACTCCCAGAGGTTTATCTGCAGGAGGCTCAGCATTTTATTTTAGCTCTCTGAAATATAGACCAAATATGAGCCCTCAATACAAATCTTCTACAAATCTCCCTTTGTTCTGAGCCTTTAGGAGAAAAAAAAACCCCGAAAATTTAATACAATCAATCTCCAGGGAGAAAGGGGAGGTGGAATGGCCCAAAACCAACAGAGAAAGGTAATTCCAGGCCACAGTCCCAGACCTGTGTGCATCCACCAGGAGCTGCCTACATGGAGAAGGAGAAGGAGCAGACAGGGTCAGCCAATCAGCCTCACCCTATAAAATAAATAAAATAAACCCCACATTGGCCTGGACATGAGACAACCTCCATCTCCCATCACAAAGAATAGAAATAAACTGCAATAATATTCTGTTTTAAAAAAATCTGAAAGCCCTTGAGCCATCCCTCCCCTTGCGAGCAATCAGAATGTTTTTCTCTTTCATGCTCTGCTTTTCTTTTCTGTGCCATGAATTTGCATTTTCTCCTCTGCCTAATTCCAGCTACATGTTTTTGTTGTTGTTGTTATTTTCCTATAAAATCTCTGCGGTTGGTGAAGGAGGCAGAAAGGGGAGATGCACTTCAACTCCTCACATGTTTTCAGCATCCTTGTGGTGGAATTGGCCCCTCAGAGAATCAACTCCTGATCTGCTCTAAGTTCCTCTTCACAGAGATACATAAAAAAAGCCAAAATTCCTCATTTTACAGCATCTCCTTTAATGCAAATTTTATTTAATTTTCTTGTTTGCCAACAATCACCCTCTCTTCCCCCAGCACCCACACCCAGCAGGGAAACCCCTCCTACATTTTCCCACCAACTCCCATTCAATCAAGCCATAAAAGATATTTTTAAACCCCAGAATTTTTGGACATCTCCTTTTTCACAGAGAGATTAAATCCCTACAGCATAGGGACACTGGAGGAGCTTGTCCCCATCCTCACCTACATCCCATGAAAAAAATAAAAGAAACAAACAAAACAAAACAAACAAAAACCAAAACCAAACAAAAAACAAAACCAAACAAAAATAAACCCCACCAAAATACTGGGTTTTTTCCCCAAATTGAGAGCAATGCAGGTGGAGGGAAAGGTGTCTCCTGCAAGTCAGGAACACCCCATAATCCTGAGGCATTCTTTATCCCAGAAAATTGATGTCATGGATGTGAAGGATTGACATGAGACAAATATACAGAAAAACCATGGCCAAACGAGGGCTACATTCCCCATTATCTTCCCCTTTATTCATGTCTGAAAACCCTGCCCAAAACCAACTGTGGCTGTTTAATAAACCCCAGCTCTCCTCTTGCTTTGTGGTATCCATCTCATTCCTGCCAATATCCCACTTGCAACTCCATCTCACCCAGGCACAGCCATTCATTCCCCTGAAAAAAACGTTTTTGGGATGTGAAAACAGCCTGTGATGTTTAAGCAATCTGATAGTCAGTGTTTTCCTAGCACTAAATGGAGTTCTTGTACGTAGGAACAGCCACTGTTCCACTGATAAAAGACACTGAATTAACAGTAATCAAATCAGGGCTTCAGCTGGTACCAAACTGGGGATTAAACACCAGCTCCGGCCTTCACTGAGCAAAGGAAAGGCAGGAAATAAGGAAAAAAAAGGTTGGATGAGGCTTGGAGCAGCCTGCTCTGTGGAAGGTGTCCCTGGCCAAGGGATGAGTTTGGCTTTAAGGTCCCTCCCTCCCAACTTTCACCACTCCACAATGAGCCCAAGCTGGCACCACTCCCTGGTTTAGTCAGCCTTGCTTTCCCAAACAGGAGATTTTCAGCATCCCCACAGCCCATCCAGAGGTTGGAACAGCTCCTGGAGAAACCCAGGTAGTGAGAAGATGATTTTTCAAAACTCCTCTGCTGCTTCCTGTTATACTTTTGATGCTGGAGGGGAAAAAAGGAAATTGAGAGAAAAAAATCCTTTTTTTTTTGTCTCACAATACAAACCAAGGATTTGCTGGCTCTGCCAAAGGATTCTCTTGTCACTGCCCCATAACTGCTGCTGGCTGCTCCCCTGATTTTGGGGTATCTTTAGCAGCCTCTGCATGGATTAACTTCCACTGAACACATCAGCCTGGAGGGATGCTGCCACTTCCCAGGACAGATCCTGCTCTGGTCTGCCACACAAACACTTCAGCTGGTTCTTTCCCTGTGCACTGAGGAACTGAAATTCCCCAGAGCTGGGTGAAGCAAGGCCATCAGCAAATCACTGCTAGGAAGCTTCCAAAAGGATTTTAAATCCTTAGAACAAGGCTCAAAAGAACACAAAAATTAACCGTAGCCTTCTCACGCAAGGAATAAGGGATCTGTGTGTGTTTTCCTACATCCATGCAGCAGGAAATCCTGGGATTTCCCTGGTGCCATTCCTTCCCAGGGCAGGCTCTGCTCCCTTCCACCACAGCCAGCAGCAAGCAACAAGGAGCAATTTCTCTCCTGTTCCCAACCCGTCCCCAGAACTTCCCAATGTCATATCTGCACCAATTGCAGGAGGTAGAGACAGAAGACCTGAGTTTGGGAGGTGTTTTCAAAAATACAAGGCAGGGTTTTCATAATAAAGGGCCCAAAATGAAGTCTTCCACCAGATAAATTTTTATGAACTTCATACTTCTTTTTAATGTATCCAGAAGCTTCAAAAATGGCACTTTTCCCACTTAGGAAAGAGGGAAATAGGTAAATAAAAAAGCTTAAAAAGCACAAACCAAAAATCACTGGAGATTTTGATTGTTCTCCTTTAATTTCTGAAGCCAGTGCAGCTGTGCTTGCACCCACCAGCTCTGAGCTGGGCTCAGGAAGATTCCATGTAGGGAGCAGTTATCCCTCAAAAGGTTCCCTGCTGATGGCTACAAGCAGAACTGAGGAAAAAAACTGGCAAGAAAGATATCTGCAAATATTTTAATAGATGCCAATTTTCCTGATGTTACAGAGAGTGTGGCTGGGGCTGGAGATTTTCTTCAAGCCTCAGCTTTCACAGGCAGTGATTAAATGAGAATCAGAGCCTTCCTTCAGATAAGCAAGAAAATCGCAAGTCCCCAAAGTTGTAAAAATTCTTGCAAATGTGTTCCAGTGACAACAGAGACTCAGAAATAAAAGGCCAACCTTAAAAATAAATAAATAAACAAACAAAAAAACCCCCGCAACCTAATTTTTTGTTATTAAGTAAAATATTTTTTTAGAAGTTATTGTTGGCAGCTCTTCCACTTCATTTTTTAAAAGAATTTTTGGGTTTGCTTGCAGCCTGCATGTATGAACATTTAAAAAAATAATAATAATTATCAGGCCAGAGAGAGTTTCTCAGTGAAGAAGCTTTTCCACAAGAACCAGAAATAAGAGATTTACATCCCTTGGTTTCTTCCTCTGTATACAAGGTTTGTCTTGGGGCTTCCACTGTCAGTGAGGAGAGGGATTTCTCCAGAGGGAGAGCCATGGCACCACTGGAAGGAGAAACCTCTGCCTAAAGCTGCTCCTTTCCTTCTCCCCGCTGAGTGCAGGAGAAATCCCATCCCCAATTCCCAACTTCCCAAACCCCAGCTGCAGGGAGCGTGCCTCGGCATGCCTGGCACAAAGCACGAGGCTTAAATTGTCCAATCTGGGACTGAGAAATGGCAGTTTAAATAATCAAAGGCACAAACAGCTCACCGAGTTGGGATGGAGATGCACAGTTAAACTGAAATATTCAATAGGGAGAAAAATACCCTAAATTTGTTCTTTGGGAGATTTCCATAGCACACAGCACGGTGCATAGCTGGGACAACTCCAGTGACAGAATTTAACTGTCTTCCCCATTTTTTCCCCCAAATCCCAGCAGCAGGGAGCGTGCCCCAGCATCACCTGGCACAAAACAGAAGGATCAAATTGTCCAGTCTGGGACTGAGAAGTTGCAGTTTGAATAATCAAAGGCACAAACAGTGACCACCGAGTTGGGATGGAGATGCACCAAAACTGAAATACTCAACAGGGAGAAAAACCCCCATAATTCATTCTTCAGGCGATTTCCATAGCACACAGCACTGTGCATAGCTGGGACAACTCCAGTGACAGAATTTAACTGTCTTCCCCATTTTTTCCCCCAAATCCCAGCAGCAGGGAGCGTGCCCCAGCATCACCTGGCACAAAACAGAAGGATCAAATTGTCCAGTCTGGGACTGAGAAGTTGCAGTTTGAATAATCAAAGGCACAAACAGTGACCACCGAGTTGGGATGGAGATGCACCAAAACTGAAATACTCAACAGGGAGAAAAACCCCCATAATTCATTCTTCAGGCGATTTCCATAGCACACAGCACTGTGCATAGCTGGGACAACTCCAGTGACAGAATTTAACTGTCTTCCCCATTTTTTCCCCCAAATCCCAGCAGCAGGGAGCGTGCCCCAGCATCACCTGGCACAAAACAGAAGGATCAAATTGTCCAGTCTGGGACTGAGAAGTTGCAGTTTGAATAATCAAAGGCACAAACAGTGACCACCGAGTTGGGATGGAGATGCACCAAAACTGAAATACTCAACAGGGAGAAAAACCCCCATAATTCATTCTTCAGGCGATTTCCATAGCACACAGCACTGTGCATAGCTGGGACAACTCCAGTGACAGAATTTAACTGTCTTCCCCATTTTTTCCCCCAAATCCCAGCAGCAGGGAGCGTGCCCCAGCATCACCTGGCACAAAACAGAAGGATCAAATTGTCCAGTCTGGGACTGAGAAGTTGCAGTTTGAATAATCAAAGGCACAAACAGTGACCACCGAGTTGGGATGGAGATGCACCAAAACTGAAATACTCAACAGGGAGAAAAACCCCCATAATTCATTCTTCAGGCGATTTCCATAGCACACAGCACTGTGCATAGCTGGGACAACTCCAGTGACAGAATTTAACTGTCTTCCCCATTTTTTCCCCCAAATCCCAGCAGCAGGGAGCGTGCCCCAGCATCACCTGGCACAAAACAGAAGGATCAAATTGTCCAGTCTGGGACTGAGAAGTTGCAGTTTGAATAATCAAAGGCACAAACAGTGACCACCGAGTTGGGATGGAGATGCACCAAAACTGAAATACTCAACAGGGAGAAAAACCCCCATAATTCATTCTTCAGGCGATTTCCATAGCACACAGCACTGTGCATAGCTGGGACAACTCCAGTGACAGAATTTAACTGTCTTCCCCATTTTTTCCCCCAAATCCCAGCAGCAGGGAGCGTGCCCCAGCATCACCTGGCACAAAACAGAAGGATCAAATTGTCCAGTCTGGGACTGAGAAGTTGCAGTTTGAATAATCAAAGGCACAAACAGTGACCACCGAGTTGGGATGGAGATGCACCAAAACTGAAATACTCAACAGGGAGAAAAACCCCCATAATTCATTCTTCAGGCGATTTCCATAGCACACAGCACTGTGCATAGCTGGGACAACTCCAGTGACAGAATTTAACTGTCTTCCCCATTTTTTCCCCCAAATCCCAGCAGCAGGGAGCGTGCCCCAGCATCACCTGGCACAAAACAGAAGGATCAAATTGTCCAGTCTGGGACTGAGAAGTTGCAGTTTGAATAATCAAAGGCACAAACAGTGACCACCGAGTTGGGATGGAGATGCACCAAAACTGAAATACTCAACAGGGAGAAAAACCCCCATAATTCATTCTTCAGGCGATTTCCATAGCACACAGCACTGNAATAATCAAAGGCACAAACAGCTCACCGAGTTGGGATGGAGATGCACAGTTAAACTGAAATATTCAATAGGGAGAAAAATACCCTAAATTTGTTCTTTGGGAGATTTCCATAGCACACAGCACTGTGCATAGCTGGGACAACTCCAGTGACAGAATTTAACTGTCTTCCCCATTTTTTCCCCCAAATCCCAGCAGCAGGGAGCGTGCCCCAGCATCACCTGGCACAAAACAGAAGGATCAAATTGTCCAGTCTGGGACTGAGAAGTTGCAGTTTGAATAATCAAAGGCACAAACAGTGACCACCGAGTTGGGATGGAGATGCACCAAAACCAAAATAATCAACAGGGAGAAAAATCCCCTAAATTCATTCTTCAGGCGATTTCCACAGCACACAGCACTGTGCATAGCTGGGACAACTCCAATGACAGATTTAAATGTCTTCCCCTTTTTTTTCCCCTTATAATATCATCTTTCTCAGCTCAAATAGTTCAGAGATGACAGGAATTTTCCAGCCTCTGGTGGCAGGGGTGCTGGGAGTGAGCCCTGCCAGCCCATCCCCGGCACAGGGGCTGGAATGTGCTGCAGGAATGTCGGGGGAGATGCCTGGGAGCCATCGCTCCTGGCTCACCTCCAGCCAGCCACTGAAGAACCAGTCCCAGCAAAGTTCACACCATCAGCACCGGGATGCAAAGTGCCAGGGAAAAGCAGGGGAAACATTACATCTGCAGGGAAGGAGACTGACAAATGTTTGAGGGAACAGCTGCTCTAAGGACCCTGCTCTTCCCCATAAAATTAAGATACCGCTTGGATTGTGCCGTGGAGTTTGTCATCTCCCAAACTCAGTTGTCTCAATGAATTTGTGGGGTCCTGGGTGATCCTCTCAAGTTTACCCACTCTTGAATCCTTTCCAGCCCTTTCCCAGCTCCTCGGCAGCCAACACAGAAAACATCTTTAGCAAGTGCCTTTACTTCCAACTCGACTTACGCTGATGATCCCATTCAAAACGCAAACGGAAGAGTTTTTCTGGAGACGCCTTCTGCAGATTTTACCTCCTCCAATGCATTTGTGTTGGGCTCCTCACTGTTAGGCAGGGCAGGGCATTTATGGGAACGCTAAAAGCACGATCTGAAGCCATGAGAGAGCGTTGGGACGAGCCGTGTGTCCCCAAGAAGCCACATCACACCGAGCTGTCACACGGAGCCACAGCCAGGGCTGCACTCATCTGTTCATTGTTCTGCCAGAGAGGGGCTTAGGAGCTGCAGAATTCATCTAAAACTGCTAAAATCCTCATCCAAACCAGGCTGGACGGGGCTTGGAGAAACCTGCAGTGGTGGAAGGTGTCCCTGCCATGGTAGGGGTGGAATGGGATGAGTTTTAAAGTCCCTCCCAACCCAAACCAGTCCGGGACGCATTAATTGGTGACAAGAAGGACCTGGAGGGGCTGGAGCGTGTCCAGAGAAGGGAAGGGAGTTGGGAAGGGGCTGGAGAATTCCTGAGGGAGCTGGGAAGGGGCTGGGGAATTCCTGAGGGAGCTGGGAAGGGGCGGGGGAATTCCTGAGGGAGCTGGGAAGGCTCAGCCTGGAGCAAAGGAGGCTCAGGGGGCCCTTGTGGCTCTGCACAGCTCCTGCCAGGAGGGGACAGCCGGGGGGTCGGGCTCTGCTCCAGGGAACAGGGACAGGAGGAGAGGGAACGGCCTCAGGCTGGGCCAGGGTAGGCTCAGGGTGGATATTGGGGAAAATTCCTTCATGGAAAGGTTTGTCCAGGCCTGGCCCAGCTGCCCAGGGCAGTGCAGGAATCCCCATCCCCAGAGGGATTTAAAATCCATGTGGATGTGGTGGCACTTGGGGACACGGGCACTGGCGGCCTTGGCAGTGCAGGGAATGGTTGGACTAAACTTGAGAGAGCTTTTCCAGCCTCTGTGATTCTGGGATTCTGTCCTTTAAATCAAGGAGCACCATTATGCCAAGCTAGGAAAGTGAGACAGATTTTATCTCTGAATTCACCAAACCAACAAAAATCAGAAAATCTCCAGCAATAGATTTTGCCTCAAAGGTACAAGCAGTGCATCCAGCAGTTTTAGAACTGTGTGTGGGTTACACATCCCTGCACCAAGCCCTTGCCCACTCTGATTTTATGGATATATCTTTGAGGCTTTAGGACTTCATGAGCTCCCCAATTAGTAAAAGTTGCTTGCAACACCTTTGCCTCATGTACAAACATAAAGCAATGTTTGGAGAAGTTGTATCTGATACACACAACACAAAACTGCCAGCAGCTCAGGAATGTGCAATCAGCAATTAGGACTATTTAATACTCCCAGACAGAAAGGAAAAAAAGCCACACATGGAAAAGTGAGATTTATCAGGCAGTTAATTGCCAAGCATTTTAATTTAAGAGTTAGGAAAATGTAATTCTAATTATTACCGAATTATGCAGTCATACATTTTCATACTCATGTAATATAGGACCCTTGGAATGACATGACACATTTTAATTAAAACACAATTACTTATTGACGATTAGATCTGTTCAAACAGTGCCTCCCTTCCAGCACCTTTCCCTGTGTTTTTCACCAGTGAATGGCACATCAGAAATAGGAAGAGCTCAGATGTGATGCAGCAGATTTTTTAAGAGGTGTTAATTCCTTTTCTTTATAAGTTTATTTTTTAAAGCTGTCTCTCTATATCTCCAGAATAGCATAAAGAGGTACAAATAATACAGATTTCTCCTTTAGGTATGGCATAATTTGTGACTTTGTTTCTCTTTTTGCCAAAGAAAATTCACTCAGTCTTTCATTAGTTCATCACACTGAGCACATGAGCCATCACAAACTTTTCAAAACTTCCATTATCCTTTCCCAAGTTAAATTTTCTGTTCACCAACAGCTCTTAAAACAAGCCAGGCTCTAGCAGGGGGAAGTTTTGAACCAAAACAAAAGAGTGAGGTGGGTTCTGGAAAGATATTTACCCATAGGAATGTACACAAACCACGCTTTGGTCATCCTTCTGAGTGAACTTTTCCCTCTCTCCAGTCAAAAATCTATTTTAGATTTTCTTCATGAGCACATAAACCATCAGATTTACCAGCAAAACTAACTAAAACAATTTTTAAAATACGTCCGAACCAACATAACTTGTTTTTTAGCTGTAAGCAGGAAAAAAAGGGAGGAGACATCAGAATTTTAACCGATTTTTTTCCCACTTGGTGTGCTACAGAACACTTAAAATAGCTTCAAGATGGAAGAATAAATAAAAAAATTACAGCCAGTTGACTCAAAATCCAACACACAAGCACAGAAGACCTCTGTGATTCCCAAGGAAATAAAAATTTAACATTATTCGTCTCCTATTTTGCAAAGGCACGACCCAAATGTTAATTTTTGGTGGAAATCCCACACTCTTTCCCACTGAAATTCTGTTTTAGTTGTCAGCCAATGAAAAGAGCAGGAGAAAAGCAAATATTTCCTTCCTTACCTGTGGCACTGAGGATTCTCCCCAACAACAACAGCACTTCACACCTCATACTTGGGTGTTCTCCTCTAGTCAAGGGCTTGCTGCCACTAATTAAGGCAGATTCTGCTTCACACTCCTAATCAATTAAGGTAATTAGCAGATTCTACCCCTCTGCTTAAAGAGCCGTGCATTAGGCTTTTCAGCAGTTTAAAATCTTGATTTTTTTTATTTGTTTCATTGGTTTTTAAGATGGTGACACCTCGGCCTGTTAGATATATATGTTATATATATATTAGATGCGTTACCAGTTTTCCCACCAGGTCACCTGCAAGAATTTCTGGTCTGCGTAATAAAATTCCAAAGAAAATCCACCTGAGGTTAAATGTATTTAATTATTACTTTATGCTTTGGAAGCTCACACTGGAATTAAAAAAAAAAAATTAAAATCCCACGCTTTACTATTTTTTGCATAATGAGATTTTTATTCCTTATATAATTTTTTTTGGTCTACACATATTCCTCTTTTACTTGGTCATTTAGCAGATGTTTTGGTGTCCAATCCCTGAAAAACCACCCAATAAAACCCTCCCACCTCCTCCATTCCTTCAAGAGTGGGAGTGATTTAACCTTCATCATAAATTCGAGGTTTAGTCTGTAGGGAAAACATTTATGGAACCACAGAGCTATTCTGGGCTAAACGGCAGAACTGAACTTCCCAGTGACTCAGAATCTCAGCCAAACCTGTCCTAATTACAGAAGAGATAATTGTAATTTCTTGGGAGATGACAGCTGCGCTATAACACCAGAAATGCAACTTTCTGCCGTGGCTGCAAATAATCCTGCTCCTGCTCTGCAGAGAAAACTTGGGAGGCCACAAAACAGGAGTTCAAGGGACAGGAACAGGCACAGGAACATTTGGAGGGGTTTTTCTCCGGGATGGTCACAAGTCCGTCGTGATTGGCACCAAAACAAGCACAGGGAGCAGAACAGCCTGAAAGTCTCTAAAGGCAGCCAGGAGAAAGGGAGCAGATTTCCAGGATGATTCTGGCAAGAGGGAGGATGATATAAACCTGGGAGGAGATGTTGACTGCCTGGAAGGCAGGGAGGTCCTGCAGAGGGACCTCAAAACATCAGAGGGATGAAAAATCACCGAGCAGGGGAAGTTCAAGGAGGAAAAGTGCTGGGTTCTGCACCCAGGGACAGACTGGGGATGACGGGCTGGGAAGCATTGCCAGGGAAAGGGACCTGGGATCCTGGCTGGGGAAAGCTGGATCTGAGCCAGCAGTGCCCTGGAACCAGAGAGGACATCCCTGAGGGGACATCCCAGAGAGGACATCCCCAAGGGGACATCCCTGAGGGGACATCCCTGTCCCGGGGGATCAGGCCCAGCAGTGCCAGTGGGACAGGGAGGGATTGTCCTGCTCTGGCCTGGGGCAGCCTCACCTCCAGTGCTGGGGTAGTTCTGGGTGCCCCAATATAAAAAAGACATTAAACTGTTAGAGAGTGTCCAAAGGAGCCATGAGGATGGGGAAGGGCCCTGAGGGTGTGAGGAGCAGCTGAGGGCACTTGGGGTGTTCAGCTGGAGGAGAGGAGATGAGGGCAGAGCTCAGTGCAGTTACAATTTCTCCTGAGGGGAGGAGGAGGGGATGACACTGATCTCTGCCCTCTGGTGACCTGAGGGAATGGCTGGAGAGATTTAAGTTGGATCTCAGGGAAAGGTTCTTCCCCAGAGGGTGCTGGCACTGCCCAGGTTCCCCAGGGAATGGGCACGGCCCCGAGGCTGCCAGAGCTCCAGGAGAGTTTGGACACCACTCCAGGGATGCACAGAGTGGGATTTTGGGGGGTCTGTGCAGGCCAGGAGCTGCACTGATGATCCCTGTGGATCCCTCCCCACTCAGGATATTGTGTGATTCCTTGATCTTCAAGCTGGTGCCAAGGACTAGGACACAATGAGATGTCACAGTCCAGCGAGTGCCACCAGCTCCTGCAGCATCTCCTGGCTGGGATCCTCAGGAGCATCACCTGGACATGGGGTGGGACATTCTTTGCCTGCAGGTGTTAATTTAAACTTCTCTCACTAATCCCATATCCAGAGGGTAGGCACATAGAATTCAGAGCAAGGGGGGAAAAAATAAAGAGAAGGTGGAGAAGAGGGAAAGAGGGAAGGTCCTGGAATAAATTCATTTCTGAGATTCACAAAGGGGCAGTGAGAGCTGTACCCCAGCTGATTTCACCAGTGCAGCAATGCTTTATCAAGATGATTTTACATTCTCCATGTGCAGAGAGCACCGAAGGATGATGTGTTTGCAGGGATTGCATTTCTTAAAGGAAGACAAAACCAATCAGAGATTAATATATAAAAGCCTGACACCTGATATAGGGATAAAAAAGAAATTACAGTTCCCACTATGCAAAAACCTGGGGGGAAGCTCTTCATTCTTCCCAGCGTGAACAGGCTGGTGTTGAATATTCCCTAAAATCTGGTTATACATGTTTATCTCCAGCTCCTCTGGAAATGATGATGCAGGACATGCTCTTTCCCTGGTTGCTTTAATTTTAGTGTCTCTTCAGTCACTGATGCAGAACTTTCCCCCTTTATTTAAAGAGCTGAACAGGTTGGTTGTGGTCTGCAAGATTCCTCTGCATGAATTCCAGCTCTCAGCCATTTTCAGGAGGAAAGCCTTCCCAGCAGGGTATTTCCTAGTTTTCAGGCAATGAATCCAGTGCACCTGGAAAGAAATGGTCGCACAAACATCCTTGGAGAGCTGTGCCTGGTGGGAACGTGTGCAAACCCACTTTAGCCAACTGGAAATTTGATTTTAATTGAATTAGACTTCATGTGTGAGACAGGGAAAAATGAAGTGAAAAATGAAATGAAAAAACTGAAAATGAAATGAAAAATGGACTTTTGAACGTCTGAGGAGGAAAACGCTTGGGATAATTGGGATTTGACATCACAGCTGTCTGGAAGGAATGTGATGTCATATTTTGTCTCCATTACACCATATCCTGCAATGAGGGGGTCAACAGCACCAGTTGTTGCCAATGCCACACTGGAATTGGCTCCAAACCTCAGGAATTTTCACCTAAACCATGTGGATTCAATATTCAGTACAGGTGTGGAGAGGAGAGAAAGCAGAGATGATTATAATAGTTAAAATTAAAAAAAAATATCAAAACCAAAATGTACCGATTACTGGCTAGGTTTGATTGAAAATAAGAAATTTGTCCAAATAATCCCCCATGGGGTGGGGAATGGGAACACCATTCCCAGCTGATGGAGAACTCTTGGGAATGTTTCACCTGAGGGCTTGGAGCAAGCTGGTCTGGTGGAAGATGCCCCTGCTCGTGGCTGGGCAGTTGGAATAGGATGGTCCTTGAGGTCCCTTCCAAAAATCCTCAGTTTTTCAGGTTTTCCACTCTGTAGCCGTGGATTCCAGTGAAATCCTTCCCGTGGTTAAAAATGGTCTCTAAGCAACAAGCACTGAAATGGTTCCAAATCTTTTTTGCTTGACCCAGGATTTGTGCTGAGTTAGATGAGTAAACACTGGCATGACGTGACATTCCTGTTATTTATGTTCCATCCAAATAAGTGGAAGATAACCTAGGCATATTTCCATTATCTAATTATAAAAACCTCCTCATATTCCCATGAAACTAATTTTAATTTGATGAAAACCAGACAACTTGGAAATGGGTTTCCTACGATTCGAGAGATAAGATTCTTTCTCAGTGTGTTCTCAATTTACCAAAGACTCCAAAATTGGAGATCTCTATTAATAAACATTGCTGCTTGCTCATGCAGTGACTTTGTGCTATTACACGCGCACAAAAATAAAAATAAAAGGAAAAAGCTCCTCTGCTGTGTTCCAGGGAAGGAGGAAGGAACCACACTGTGCTTTATTTTCAAGAGGGAGCTGCAGCAGGTGAAGCTCCTGCTTTGTTCAAAGCTGCTCTCACCATGTGATGGTCACAGGTGTTTAAAATATCTGCAAGAATCCCACTAAAAATTGCCTTTGGAGAGCAAACCCCTCAGCAGGGAGGTTGGAACTGGATGATCTCAAGGCCTTTTCAACCCAAACCATTCTGTGATGCTGTGAGTTACAGAAAGCTCCTTGTCTCCATGATGTGCAGGGAATTCTCTGCAGCAGGAAAAAATTGGGTTTTGACAATAATTCTTTCTTGAAAGTCACCATCTCCTTTTCCTTACTCCTGGAAATTCCATAGCAGAATTCATTGCATGAGTACAGGCTAGTGGCACCTCTCCTGAAACTTGTGACATTGTCCAATGTCTAAAACACCCAGAAAAAAGGAGCAGCAGCAAAAACCTCCATTTTCGCTGCAGTCTGGACCCAGATTTGACCACTTTTCCTGAAAACTAAGCCACGAAACCCCCCGATTTCCTGCAAAATCTAAGAGGAAGATCAATTTAACTAATGATGTGGGGGTTCTGTGTCCCCGTGGACCTCACACATATTATTTATAGAATGCATTAATATTTCATTTTTCCCATCCCTAAACAGTCTTTGAGGGCAAGCAAAAAAAAAAGAGCTGGCTGGAGACAGGTAACGTTTTAATTGAAATTAATGGGATTGGTTTGATTTCACCTCTGAGGATATAAAAATCATTCATTTTTTTGTCATGAAAAGGATCTTTATGTCTCGCCAGTGCCCTGACAAGCAGGACAAGCTGTAGATCACAGTGAGAATCCACCTCCCACCTCTCACTAACCCGTGCCGTGTAAACCATCACCCTCCAGTGAGAAACCAGCGAGGAAAAATGCAGAGATGATGAAAAGATAGAACTAAAAGTCGGCTTTCCCTTGGTTTTTATGCCAGCACGAGGAAAAGCCATCCCTGGGATGGGATGGGCTGGTGCCCAGCAGCTGCGCTGCCACTTTTCCATCAGTGCCCGTCAGCAGCTGCAACCCCTGCCCAGAACAGGCAGTGTGAGGAGCGTTTTCTGCTCCCTCAGGGCTGGACCTGGGCTGCTGAAGGTGCCAAACCCGCGTGCTGAGCAGTTTTTGTTCTCCAAAGGCTTCTCTGGAGCGGCGCTGGAGCCTTTACCGGAGCTTTGGCAGGCGGTGCGGCGATGAAGCGGCACCAAAGCTGGCAGTGCCAGGCAGGGGCAGGAACCAGCTCAGTGCAGCCCTGCAGCCCCACTCTGAACTGCTCTGTGCTGCCAGAGTGGCTGCAGGAACCTCTTGGCTGTAATTCACAGGATTAGTATTTATTTCTCCTATAATGGGGTGCGATGGGGTTGTGTTTTCTGAAGCACCTGAGCTGCTCAGGAGGACAAATCGCTGAGGTTTGGGCTGTGAGCTCCTCTCTGTGTTTGAAAAGCTGAGCCAGTGGAGCTCATGCTCCTAAGTCACTTAAAGCACTTTCATAAATCACATTAAATCCTTATAAACTTAAAATGGAACACAAACAGATCACCACCCCAACCCCAAGTTGCCTCTCAGCCCAGCCCCATTTTTCTCTGAGCACCCTCCTTCTCACTGTCCATTATGGAATAATTTTCTGGGGTTTTTTCATTAAAATCTCTTTTATAAAACTTTTTACTGCTCATTTCCAACTACTATCACAGTCCCAAAGGCTAGCAGTTTCTTGGCTGACTTGCACCTGCATGAATTCAGTCCCAATGCAGAGGAAGGTCTTGAAATTCTTTCTCTTCTGCTGTAATTTGCAAATTTTAAACGGGAAAATGAAATACAACTCACAGGCAAAAGTGAGGAGTGAGAAAAATCCCACAGAAGCTGCAAGAGAGGAAATGGATGAGTCAAATATTGCATTTACTCATTAGAAATTATAAGGAGGATGCAAAATTTGCCTAAAATTTCTCTTTATTGCCAGCAAACTACACTGAAGATAAAAAGGAATGCTATAGGGTTTTGTGTTAGAGTTTTAATTGTTGGAGTGGCAATACACATAAAAACACCTCAGGATTTCCTTCCCTCAGTTATCCTAACCTGGTTTATCAGAGTTGGGATCCAGAGCACACAGCACAGCTCCTGAAATACCCTAGAAAACAGAAAAATCCTACAAAACCCCTCAGCAGATGGCTTTGGGTTGTTTTGTTTTTTTTTTTTAATTTCAAGGCACAGACCAGGTTAGTCTAATTCATTTCAAGGAATTAATAGATAATAATAACAACTGCTTCTTCCCAGGAAAAGTGACCTAAATTCCAGGTAAGGAAATATTCCTCCCAAAGAGGAATTTCACTGGTGTGAAGTGCTCTGCTAATAGCTACACTTGTATTATTTTTCATCTGGGTGCCCCAAGGATCTTCCTCCCCTATCCCTATGCCCAGTGCAGGGCCACCCTTTGTTACAACATTAAAATCTACTTAATATTTTTTTATCATTTCACATCACAGCCCCAGTAATTGCACCCTCAGGAGCGAGGCTTCTTCCTGCTCCTGCTTTTCAATATTATTGGCATCTCCCTCATTTGGGGACCTGCAATGATCTTTTTTGCATTTTCCCCGTGAAATGACAAACACTGGTTGTGGCTCAAGCACTATTTGGAGCATGACCCCCTCGGCTCCTGGTGTTATCCAAATTAGATTTTGATCTTTGTCAATTAGGCTTTGCCACTGTGGACCTGCTGTGCCATTATCAGGAGAATCCCTGTCAGGGTTGGGAAGTCAGTGAACTTTGGAAGCCTTTCTCCACCTTCCAGGGATGCACTTTTACAATTGGAGCTGTTTAAAAATACAATAATAAAATAAGAATTTCTGCCCACAGCTCCCATTTCTGGCAATCTTTGCACTGTTTGTCCTTAAACCAAGAGCCACTTGCAGCACAGAGAGCTCTGCCTCCCCATAGCAAAAGAAAATCCAAGCAATCTCGATTTCCACAAGCAATTTGGCTTTCCTTTTGCTCCTTTTAATGTTCCTGGCTTTGTAACATTCCCTGCCACAGATTTGTCTGGGGGCCAGTTTTGCTTCTGGGGACAAAAAAAAAGTAGTGGCCAGCTGAATAAAAAGAGGAATGCCAGGAAATCTCGGGTGTCACAGGGCAGAGCTGGGACGCTGCTGCAGCCCAAGGCTCTGTCAGCTGGCTGGGTTTAAACTGGGCAGCTCCTGGGGGAATGCTGGCCCTGGCACAGCCCTGGCCTTGCAGCCCCTCGCCCCCCAAAGTGCCTCCAGAGCCACCTCAAATCCTTTCATGTGGGGAGGCTGCCTGCCAAAAAACTGCCTTTGCACTCCCACATTTCAGCTCTGCCTGGGCTTTCCTAGGTGCGCTTGCAGGGTTTGGGACAGAGCTGGGCAGATGGGGACACGGGAGCTGCTGGCTGGGCTGAGGGGAAGGGAGAACCTTCCTGCACCAAGAAATAGTGCTGCAAACCAGGGTTTTCCAGCAGGAGAGGATAGCCCATGGGTTTTAAGGCCAAGAATGATCATCGGGTCTGACCCTGTGAGCACCAAAAATTAAAAAGTTTTGCTGACTCAGTGCTTGTTTAAACTACAGCAGCTATCAAAAATTAGTTGTGAGTGAAATCTTCCCAGGATAAAAAGTCTCTTATCAACCAAGGATGGAGTGACAGGACACAGGGAATGGCTTCCACTGCCAGAGGATAGGGATGGATGGAATACAGGGAAGAAATTGTTCCCTGGGAGGGTGGGCAGGCCCTGGCACAGGGTGCCCAGAGCAGCTGGGGCTGCCCCTGGATCCCTGGCAGTGCCCAAGGCCAGGCTGGACTCTGAGGCTTGGAGCACCTGGGACGGTGGAAGGTGTCCCTGCCATGGCAGGGGTGGCACTGGATGAGCTTTAAAATCCCTCCTAACCCAAAGGATTCCATGATTGCATCACCTGCTCATGTTTTGCAGTGCTGAGAACTGCAAAACAGGATATTTAAACAGGATATTTAAAGGCTGCTCCTGTTTCCCTGAGGGCAGCAATTCCCTCCCCTTCACTCCAGTCTATGGTGCAGACCCAGCCTTTGTTCTGCCTGGGCCTTCAACCCAACACATTCCAGGGCTCTGGGATAACTCTGAGTGCCCTCCAGCACTTCCATTCCACCTCCAAGATCCAGGGGATGCAGCTTTAGCCTTTTCCCTCTGCAGTAATTTGGGGGTTAACCCAACATCAGCACTTCCCTTTTCCCACTACCAATTACTTTTTCCAAGCTGGACGCAAACCTCCCCCCGTGTTTGTTGTTGAGCAGAGCAGATGAAGCCCACGGTGCCTTCCTTGGGAATGCTGCTGGAATTCAGCAAGGCACAAGGAGCCCTGCAGACAGGGCTGGGTTTGGTCCCTCGCTGCCCCGTTAGCAGACAGCTCCTCTGACCAGAATACACAAATTTTGAGGATGGGAGAGTTTCCAACACCTGCCAGCAGGGAATTAAATGTGGGAAGAGCTCTGGGAGCCAGCCCTGCACAGAACACTCCCACCCAGGGAGGCTCGGGATAAACAAGCAGATGAAAGGACTGCTCGGGAAATGGGTTTCCACAAACTGCCTTGGAAGGACAGGATCGATTTTAACACGACTGGGAGGATGCAGGGATGGTTTGAAATGGTTTGGGGCATTATCATCCCTTGTCACTCACTGCATTTTTGCAATCAAGCCTATTTAGCCTCAATTTTTGCTCTACTCTGCCTTCAGTTTTCATCAAACAAAACTTGATAATTTTTTGCAGGTACAGAGAGGAAGAAAATATTTTTTACAGGTTATTTTTGACAATAAAACCAAATGATGCATTCTGAAAGGTACAAATTTGGTATTACTCAAACCTCATGCAAAAAGCAAAATAAGGCCAAATTTTGAAGAAACCTGGGTTTTAATTGATGAGCATGTTTGGGTTTGATCCAGTGCAGTTTGACATTGAAAGGGTTTGGTCCAAGTCCTTAAAATACACACTGCTGATAATTTTTTACCTATCAGCTTATTCAGCATGTTCAAGAACATGAACTAAGCTGTCTTGACTACAAATTAGCTCGATAGAAAAAGCCAGGACTAGATTTTTAGGATATTTTATTGTATAGCCTGCCTAAGACGTGAGGCACAGATTGTTAAGTTCATATATCATTTTGCAGGATTTATTTATTCTTTTTTGCCAACTCAGCTCCAAAGCCCAGAGGTCAAATCCTACAACTCTTGACATCCATAGTTTTGCCACTGACTTCACTGATGGCGTAATTTCAGGCATGAAGACAAAGTTCTTAGTTAAGACATTTTTCCTTGTACTTTTAAAACCCTTCCCAAAAAAAAAAATCTATAAAAATTATGAGGATTTATAAAAATGGCTCTCCCAACTCAAACTCCAACTATCTAAAAAATGCATCGAAGAAAATGAACAGAAAAATATCCAGGCCTGGCTTTGTCACGTCCTGCTCAGAGTTTACAGCATGGTTTGGAACTACTGAGTGAACTTCTGCAACAACTGCTGCACTTTATATTCTCGAGTGGTTTTAGCTGCTCTTGACAGGGTGAGGCACCCTGAGTCATGGATATGAACAGTCCTGCTGCAAGATTATCCACTGGGAATTTGTATCTTGTCCTCCCAGCTCGCTGCAGCCCACGCCAGCAATGGAACAGGATGCCCACACAAACCTTCTGTCCTGCTTAAATCCTCTTTATGCCTTGCATTACTCTTGGAAGTGACCCCTGGACCTTGTGCTGGCCCCTGTGCAGGCCACTGTCCCCCAGGGTAATTCCCACTCACCATCCCAGCATTTGGGGGTGAATTTCCAGATATAACCATGGACTGAGGAGGATAATAAATGTAAAGCTGATTTTCTCACACACCTGCAAGTATTTGCATGGGTGAGTCCAGGAGAACAAAGCTAAGTCAACTTCCAGATATCCAAGTCGGCCAAGAAGGCCAAGACTTCTACCTTTCTGAAGATACATTTGATTTAATTTATATTAATAAATTCAATTAATGACTTAGAAATGATCAGTTTAGTAAAGGCAAAGTATTATGAATTTACTTAAATCCTTGGTATTATTAAGAGATTCCCTCATTACAGGGAGCTTATGCACACACATACAATCACAGCCACATTTATGTGTTTTTATAGACATTATAAACGTATATTTGTGTGCCTGTAGCAGCATATTCAGACCTTTATTAATCTAGGACCACACTAAAACACAGGATAAAGCTCCAATTCCAATGTTTTTTCCTGCATTTTGCTGATAAACAGGGCTGGATCCCTTACTATCTGCTTGAACTCAACAACAGCAAAACCAATTGAAGAAGTGCAACATCATAGCATAAAAAAAAAATAAAATGACCTAATCTTATCGCCAATAACTTCAAAATATTGGATATTTATGGCAATATCCATGCTGGGCAATCCTGATCCATTTGCCACTGACCAATGAAACCAAGATTTTGGAGTGGGGAGCTGATCCTGCAAGTGATTTGTGTGATCTACAGGAAAATCTTCCTCAGCAGATAAAAAAATGAGTGGACCTGGCTACAACTCAAATTCTGCTTAGTCTGCTCTGACAGCATAATCAAAGCTATGCTAGAAAGCATGGAATAATATACAAATATATATATATTTTCTCAAATGACTCTAAAAACCCACAGGAAATTTTTTTTACTTAAATGGGAAGGAGAAAATCTATATCTCAGAGAGTGAAAAACAAATTAAAGGTTCTTGAAGGGTGTTTCTTAACATTTACCAGTGTTTTTCCCCATGGAAAAGATGAAAAATTAGCTTGAACCCTAGAGCTTTTGGTCTTTTGTAATATTTTCCTTTTTTTTCCCCCCTCCACAATGAATATAGATTTTTTTTTTTTAATCCTGTATGCAGCGATGTCACATATTTAGATTTGAAAGCCTTCTTATTGTTATATGAGACAATTTTAAATTAAAAATGCATTCGGGACTTACCTGTGCAAGGAGGATGGGGGAGCACAGAGGCATCAGCAAACATATGAATCTGAGTTATTTTTGGAGTGTGGTTTTGGAGTCCATAACAAAATAATCCTGAAATCAAGAGAAATATACTGCTGTCAGGCTTCTCATGCTAAGATAAGGATCTTTGCTGTCTGCTCTGATTTGGCTCCGTCCAGGAAAACATCAGCTGCCATTAAGGAGAGTTTTGCCTTCTCCCATCTGGGTCTCATCACGTACCCTGCAAGAGGAAATAAAGCTCCAGCAGCTCTCTGGCCAGGGGGACAACCATATTTTTATTTATCTGTATCAGCAACATCACTTCTGAAGTGTGATCTTAAGCTTAAAACAGTGAACAAGGGTTCAAAATTCAGGCTTAATTGATATTTTTGCCTAAATTTATCTTTACAATTCTCTGCTGGTAAAACAGGGATGGTATTGTCTCCTCACTCTCCCACTCTTTCCTTTCACTCCTTGTTCAAATGTAAAAATCCTGAGGAAGAGCCTCCTCAGTCTTTATGTTGGTGAAACCTCACACATGGTTAAATACTCATTTGAAACCGAGAAATATGAGGCAAATAATATTAATAAGATAGATTTATGAGCCCCTTGATTAAAAAAAATAAACTGGTCAAAACAATTTAAATTTTCAAGCTGTAATTGCTAAATTAGGTAAAAATAAAATTATTAGTGAGATTATCACTTTTTCACACACCTGCTTCAAATCCATATTTTGATGAGAATTCCTCTTAGAGCTTTCCTTCACGGGGATATCTGTGAAAAATGAAGACCAAAAAAGGTCTGCCCCATCCCTGGAAGTGTCCAAGGCCAGGTTGGATGGGGCTTGGAGCACTGGGACCGTGGAAGGTGTCCCTGCCCATGGCTGGGGTGGAACGAGATGGTTTTTATGGTCTCTTCCAACACAAACCAGGATTCTGAGATGGATGCCAGGATTTGGCACTGCCCACCTTGGTCTCCAGGAGCTCATTGCTGCAGTTGGAATGACAGAGGGGATAGAAACTACTTTGGGAATATTTGGCAGTGGTGAAAGAGATGCAAGATGAGACCTGGATGGAAATAAAGCAGAGCTGCTCCACTTTTTCATGCATTATTAAAATTGAGATTTTAAAAATTCAGGCTTTATTTTTACCTTTAAAAAATGCAACAGATGTGTGTGAAGACAAAGCTGGTGCCTGCTCTGCCTCGTGGCAGGCGTTTTATGGTTGTGTGGAGCAGATTCCAGAGGAGAGCACGGCGGAGCGGCTGCGAGTATCCGTCATGTGTTAATTGGGGCAGCCAGTGCAGCGCCAAGCCTTACAACCCTGCTCCATTTTAAGAGGTTTTTACACTTACTGAATGCATCAAAACCCAGGAAATGCTGTGGGATTGTCCCTTGAATTCTGCGCACTGAAATCTCACTCGTGAGGCCTACAGGGAGAGCTGATTTCCTTCTGCCATTTGGCCATAGAAGGACAAGGGGCAAAACAAGGGATAAAACTGCAAAGCAGAGCTGGTGCAAACCACGAGACGCTCAGCAATAAACCTTAATTTGACTGCAAAAAGCAATTTATGAGAGAGCTCTCTTGAACATCTCTGGTTCCCCTAATCAAATCTGTGGACTGGTAAGTTCTCCATGTGGAGCATCAGAAACATGGTGTGTCCAAGGCCAGGCTGGATGGGGCTTGGAGAGAACTGGTCTAGTGGAAAGTTCCCTGCCCATGACAGGTGAGTTTTAAGGTTCTTCCCAACCCAAACCAATCTAAGATCCCATGAATCCCTATGATTACATGAATTCTTGGTGCTGCTATGGTGAAACTTGGAGTCCTCACTCCGGCAAAATCCCACTTTAAATCCAGCTTGTGTTTTGCCCCAAGATCCCAAGGAAAAAAGTGATCTTGGTGAAATGCCCTGGATAAACAGCGGGATTGCCCTGGGAACATCAACAGCAGAGAATGAAATGCTGCAATTTTCAAGTGGTGGTTGCAGCAGGAATGACCACAACCACTGTGTTTTCTTCCTAGGAAGCATCCAGTCAGCTCCAGTGGGTTCCTGCATGTCTATAGGGAGTGTGGAAAGCCTCCCTCCTCTGCCCAAGACCTTTCCTGTATGGATTAGCACTACAAGGGGCAGAGAAATGCTGCCACCACCACCCCCCTGTCGCAGAGCATCCCTGGGTACCTCCCAAAATCACTGCCAAGCTGTCCCACAGCAGCTGGAGAGATTTCTTCTCTGCTTTTTCACCACCAGGTATCCAAAATGATCACGGGATTCCCATCTGAAGACTGTTTGAGATTTTGCAAGGAAGCTGGAGATGAGGGTGGAGGCAGGACCTTCTCTCCAGATGCTGCAGGATGCGCTGAAAACTGCAGAGAGGAACTTGCTGGGTCTTCAGGGCTGGAGAAGGCAAGAAGCAGCAGAAAGGAGAAGGTCAAACCTTGGCATTCTCCACCCACCCTCAAGGGTCACCCAGAAGGGTGGGATTGGTGGTGGCACGAACCACCAGGAAGGAAAGAAGTGACCACAATGAGTTATCACTGCGCAATTCCAGGATAAATTCAGTTAATAAAGCTGTGGCCTAACTAAACCCCATCCTTTGCTCCCTCCTCTCCAGACAGCGTGAATCATCACCTCTGGGAAGGGAATCCTGGAGCTTTTTCCCAGAAAATAGAATTCCCCCTACAGCATTTCTGTATATCTGCAAGCTGGGTCCTGCAAGACCTGCAGGTGAAATCGTCTGAGTAAGCAGAGAAGACAAAAATAAACAAAATCAACACATGGTCAAAAATTTTTTGGCACATGGTTACTTAATAATTATATCAAAATTGGGCCAGGCTGTCCAGTTAACTCCATCAAAAGTATTCAGACCTGTGACAAGATTTGAATGAGCACAAATTTTAAAATAAGTAGGGTTGAATACACAAAGCAGGAGAGTGCTATGCTATGGAAATTTCATATATCTGAAATCTCATATATATATCATATATATATATCTGTGAATAAGTCAGAAATGTATTCACATACACACAAAAAATACAATTAAGATTTAGCACACCACCCTTATTTCAGGAGATTTAAAATGTAACAGCAACAAAGAACATGTTTTCTGCAAGAAAAATGTGAATCAGCAGCTTGATCTGTTCCCTGTTTTCACAAGCAAAGTCCTGTCTATTACAATCTTGTTTTTCTCAGCCATAAACACAGCGTGAAAAAAAAAAAAGAGAGAAATTTATGTTGAATATGGTTATAGTTATTATTTCCCTTCTGGGGAATTATTAAGCATGTGTTAGGAGTTTAGGTATAAAATGAAATTGTTTTTTCACTACATGGATGTCTTCTGTGACTATCTGTAAAATTTCATTAAGGTGTTAGACTTGATATTGCAGATCAAAGTAATCTCAAGAGATTAAGGAGACCCTGCTAATTGACTAAGGTCATGTACTGCACTTCCCACTGGCACTTTGGCCTACATTGACAACAGAGGAGCAGCCCCATCTCCAAGGACCAGTCTATAAAAATACCATTTTCTTTATCTCTAGTCCAGTTTTCACACCGCTGCAATAACAAGGGATTTCATAAATCCAGGTGGACTGATTAGAGTTTTGAGTATGTAACTTTCTGAGTAAAAAATATACATGATACTTTTGAACAATTTTGACATTTTATCTTACCCTTTAAAACTCCCGGGAACGGATTGCACGTTAGGTGTTTAAGAATAAAAAGTGTCAGCACATATAGTGAGTTCCATCATTCAAACTTGGCACTAAAGAGGATATTGAAAGCCTTGCTGCAGACCATTAAAACCAGCTAATTTACAACCAAAGACATTGTTGCTTGAAGTGCCAATTTGGTCAATAACTAAGGTTTGGAATATATATCCAGTTCTGACAAGAGAAAATTCCTAAAAACCTTTCCCTGTTGATCCAAACATGCAGTATATTGCTCTCAATTGGACAGAGGCTCTTGGTTCCGTGTTGTGATATTATTGAAAACAATGGATTATCCAGAGGTGTGGTGAGGAATTATTGCTACTGCCAGCCAGATTTGTGAACCCAGTGCTGAGATATCTGCTCCCCCGTGGACCCCATGCCTGGAAAAGGGAATGCTGGAAAAGTTGGAGAGACTTCGCAAAAAAAGTTTCTGAAAATACGGCTCTTTTCTGTCCTCATCATGGGAGAAGGAACAAACTCAAAGCCAATTGACCAGAAGTTTAAGTACAAGATTTACAGGGGAATAAACAGGAGAACTGGGATGGTACAGCCGTTAATTTAGCGGAGTACGAATAAAGAGCACTGACAACAGCAAGCTGAGTGAGAAAGATGCAAATTAGAATTTACCTGCCATGATTTAACTGATCAAATCATACACCAAGAGATTTTGCCACTTGTCTTTCACTAGAAGTTTAAAAATCAAGTTATTTGGGGTTTTTTCCCTAGATACTGTGCTGTTACAAAAAGCTTGTAGGTTCTTTTTTAGGTTTCATTCACTGATTATTTTTCCTCAAGTTTATCCAAGTTGTTCCTGAAAGGAAGACTCCAACTTGAGGCAAAGTCATAAGCCATGGGTTTACTGGGTACATTTTAGCAACATTAATGGATGTAACAACCACCCTCCCATTCACCAGATGAAATCCCCATCTAAGCAGAAGGATAGTAGGAGGCTTATGACATCCATAAAATGGGTGTCGTTTGCATGGAGATGAATTTCAGCCCTTAGAAGCCAACAGAATCACATTTTCCATTATGTTCAGCCAGCAGAACGGATTTCATTAATCAGCCTCTCATCAAGGGCTCAGTCCTACCACATTACTCAAACTAAGTAATACCTAAGATGCAAATAGGCCCACTAAAGCAAAGGAGGCATCTGGAGAAGTTGTGCCGTTCTCCCACTAAAGGTGCTTTAGTGGGCTTTAAGAAATCCCACGTTCCACAAGTGAAATCCTCATACCCTTCCAGCTCTTCAGAAAGGTCCCAACTAAATAAGTCATTCAACAGAAGTATTTAATCCCTCAAATGCAGGAGAACAATGACAAAAGTTAAGCTGTTGAAGGCTGTTGAAGAAAACAAGTAAAATTTAGCATTTACTGCTTTTTCAGCTCAGAGAGAGCTCTGAATTTCCTTTCACTCAGCAATTGATGTTGAACTCTTTAAGGCACCATTTTGAGGAAGATACAGGAGGTCTTAGGTCCTAGGAATATGGAAAGACTGGTATGGATGAGGCCTTATTGTCCTTGATTCACTGGAATTCAGTATTTTTAATGTTCCCTCTATCCATTTAATCATCCTATTTGATGGGGTGGCTGAGTTTATCCTAAATAAGGGATACTTGTCCTTATACTGAATAAAATCTTTGTTTTCTATCTTATTAATATTTTCCTGAAGTTAGTTGGATGCTGTATTTTCCTTGTTTTATATCCCAAGCAGAACTATAACATTTGAATGACCAAAAGGACTAAACAAAGCAGGAGAAATCCCAAGTTTTATATTTGCATGGCACTGCTATTTCTCAAATCCAATGAAGATTTTTGATCTTCCTTTTGCCAAATGCAAACAAAAACTAAAAACATTTATTATTCCAAATGAATTGAACACTTGTGTATTATTCCCCATGAAATGTCTAATAGATGTTAGTTGATCTTCGTGCCCTTTTTTGTAGATTTAGTTTGTTTGTTGTTTCCTATCACTATTAGTGAGAGACTCTTTGGGTTAAAAGGTGGGAAAAGAATGATATATTTGTTAATTGTTGCTGTTCTTGCTATGATCTTTGGCAACACCTGCTGGTGGCATTCTGCAGTGCTGGAACCACTCTACATATATGCCTTCAATGTATAGACCTTCAAATGGCCACACAATCCCTGTCCACCTGCAAAGAGCATGGATGTGGCCAGTGGGCTTAAAAATATCAGCCCAAGTTCTTGAAAACACTTGCACAGACTTTGCAGGCTCAAGCACCCTCTCATATTAAAATGTGCTTGGTTTTGTTTGCCAGTCCAGCTGCTGTGATTTTTATAAAAGTTGTGATTTTATAGCAACTTAATCCAAAAAGAATTTTGTCCAGAACATATCCCATCCGCTCTCCAGTAATGAGGTACTTTCAGCAGCAGGATAAATAACATTTAGGCATCTAATAAAAACTGCTGGTTTGTTGGGGTTTTTTTTAGGTCTCAAATCCTCTTTTTTACGTAGTACAGCAGCAAAGCCTTGTATTGTAGGTGAAAAGTCTGTAAATTTGCAGTAACTGAAAAATAACAGAAGGCGCAGCAGCATTCTTTATGTTAGTCTATATTGATCGGCTCTAATGAGCACCAGTGGAGCTGTAGCTAATGGTGGTATGTCTGGTGTTAAGGGCAAATGTGGGAGAAGATTATCAACCCAAGGGGTTTAACAGTTGCTGGACTGCCCTCAGCCCTCAGGGCAATGATGCACTTGAGAGGTCACTGTATCAAATGAGGGAAAAGATTCAGCTCGCGCTGCTGGAAGAAATGCAGCAGGAGCTGTGCTTTAGCCCAGACTACCGGCATCAATAAAACAGTTCTTCTCTGCCGGCTGTTTCTTCCCCTCTCCTTTCCCATCACCTGCCTAGCACTGCATTGCTAATTAAGAACCCTAACATGGGGGTCTGGGAAGGGATGGCACCGAACTGCTCTGAATTGGGTTGGAATACGAGCCTTGGTGCAGTCCACATAGACAAGGACGAGTTGTGGGACAGAACGGTTTTACACCTGACGTCTGCTTGTTACCTGGGGGTGTCATGCTGCCATTTGATGGGAATTTGCTTGATATTTCATTCAGTGTGTTGCTGCCACCCCCTTCTGAGATCTGAGAGGGCCGAGATGAGTGACCACCAGAGCAGAGAAGGCCACTGGGCTTCAAGGGGAAGTTAACTGGCAGATCCGAGAGAGCGCTTGCAGTAAAATGTTTGTGCAGAAAGGAAGCTACAGGTATCCAAAAAGATAAAAATGAGCAGAGAAATGCCTTGAGGTGGATGGCATGTTGCACATTCCATGCTTTAATAGCCTAATGGAATAATTTTAACTGTGTGAGGCTCTGAAACACCAAGAAGCTCTGTTAAGAACTGAGCACTGAGATTTCAAATATTTGTCACAATAAACTGCAACATACATTTAAAAAAAAATCAGAAACAGAATATTTTACCTAATGTTGTAAATAAGCAAATTAAATATTACCTTAGCTCTATTTTGCCAAGGCATACTGTGGTTATGGAAAATTATTTATTAGGTCTTTAAAAATTCTAAGACATGGATTCCTCTTGTTCCTCAGAGACCGATAATGGGTCAGATTAGTAAAAAAATCTTCACAGCTCTAATTTTTTTGCACTGTTCACATGGAGCAAGCTGGATGTGCAACTCTTTGTTGCACTCAGAGATTTTCCAACTGGTTTTGCCTGAACAAGAAGAAATCAGGATTTGGTCAACGAAGAATATTTCCTACCACTGTCAGCAAAAAAAGACATGGTTTTAGACTGTTACCGGGCTGTTGACACAAAAATACCTGAAATAAGTGGAGCAGGCACTAAAGCTGGCATGCACACTCAGTGGGAGCAACGGGGCCGGAGACGAGGAGAAACATTTTCCGCAAAGAAGCCGGAGTTGACACATCCGCCGCTCGATGCCTGATGGGCTCCAGCTCAGGGGTTTGATGTCTGCAGCTCCCACCTCTGCCCATTAGACAGGCGCCCGCACCAGGGACGCTGCAGCCACAAGTGACACTAATGTGCTCCACTGCTGACACTGGGGAACCCACAGGAAAATGTGTTCATCCCCTGGCTGCTGCACGTTTAGAAAGGGAACCAGTCTGGCAAAACGGACTGCGGGAGTTTTCATCCCCAATGCTTCATCTGTCCCCGTCCTCGTGCCTTGTGAATGCTGAAATTTCTGAACATCCTAAGGAAAAAAATAACCAGCATTATTTTTAAAGTGTGTCTTGAAAAGTGTTTGTGCATTTCCCGCTGTAGCTTGAATTCCAATTGGTTTAGGCAAGGCCAAGCTGCTTCTTCACAAAATGAGCCTGTGAGCAGACTGTGGCAAATTCATGGCATTTATTTTCTATAAATGAAGTTCATAAGTAGGACTTGCTAATTTACAGAATTATTGGGATTTCCTTCAGTCATAAATGCTCAGTTGCCATGGGGTGTGAAGTATGAGCAGAAGACAACCATTTTCATTCATGAACTTTTCTAATACTCTAAAATGCTTCTGTACGCTTTGTTATTTTAGTTATTTAGTTTAGTTTTGGGCATATTTGAGCTTAAGAAGGTTAGAGATTAACTTTCAGATGCTTTTACTCTAATGACAGAGGTAACAATCAAATTCCTAACTCTGTAGCAGGAAGTCGCATAGTACAGAAGGATATTTATATAAATATATTTTTTAAGTATCTCTATGCACCTAATTGAAAGAATTTGGTGAAATGATTATCAGAAATGATATGTGAATAACAGAACAAGAGCTGTTCTGTAATGAATTTTTTCTGAAGGAAACTTCACAATTTTTTAAAGTATTGTATAATTTATTTCATACCTGTTGTTCCACATGCTACAGCTTTGGATAGATGAATGTGTGGGATTTGAAAGAATGTGGTGGAAATGCACATCACAGCACTGGCAGGACAGTGAGTCCATACTTTGGATCTTGTCATATTTACCCAGCTCGTAGCTTAACTCCAAAATCATATTAGTCCAAATTTCCCCAACCAAAGTTCCTCAGAGTTTAATGATGTAGGAATCTAGCTAAGGAACCTATCTGGGATTTTTTAATAGTCAGTATTGACCAGTCATTTTGAACTGTTTGTTTTGAAAAGGACATGCTATTTATTTTTCCTTTCCATTTAAATATCAGAAAGAAAGGACCTTGCTCTAGCTCCTAACGATAATCCATACAATGAATAACCACTCAGTGGCATAACAAATTTCCGCATTTAAATGTTTTCAGCACTTGAGATTAAGTAGCCATGGACTCATCAGTCTCAAAAAATCCTACCAAGTCATTACAACTTCAGTAGTAAATAAAATTTTGCCTGTGTATTTTTTTCCATATGCATTTCTTGAATGAAGTGCAGCTGTTTTAGGGGTTCATAAGAAATGCACCTTATTTTCTTTGCACTGGAGGTTTTCACTGTGCAGTATCCTGGCCTTCACCCCTTAAACACCACTAAATCCCATAAGTGATCCCAAGATGATGTTGTTTAGCACAGTAATATATATTCATATATATTCAATATGATTTTCAATGAAGCAGCAAGAAGGAGCACTTGGAAATGGATGAGCATGAGCAGGAGTCCTGCCAGGTTGGGTGAGAAACCCAAAACTTGACCTTTGTGGATTTTACAGGAAAAAAAAGAGAAGGAAAAAGAGAAGAAAAAAAGTTTCAAAACCAAAATTTTTTTAATTTAAAGGCACTTTAGAAATTTAACACTTTGTTAATTTAAAGACACTTCAGAAATAAGTCTGTATTATCAGGAAGTCTGTTTATAGCTACAAACCACATGGAAATCTTTAGGAAAATGCCCTTTTCCTACTTACTCATTGACCTCCTCTTGGATAACATTCGCTCTGCTCCTTAAATCCTGACAGCTGCTGGGGGAATCCAGCTGCAAGGATCTTCCCATTCCTTATGGAAATCCATCCACATTCCAGATCACCCTTGGAGGAAGGAGAAGGCTTCCTGGTCCTGACTGTCCTGTTGGACCTTGCTTGTGATTTAAGACAGGTAAAGTGTCAATTAAACCATTCAAACTCAAACCAGCACAACTGGCCATGGCTTAGCAGCCTAGATGTTCTACCACTCACCTCCAGAGGATCTTGGCTGAACTTCCAGCCTGTTCCCCCATCACAAAACTATCTGTGGCATCTTTGGATGATGGAAATCTTTGAACCTTAAAAAGCTCTCACAAGTAATTTGAAGAATATTTAATAACAACATTCTTTGGTTGCTATTTGAGTGAAATGGCTGAATAGCTGAATTTCTCAGTGGCACATGACCCAACCTTTTTCCACTCATGGTTTCATGTGGTTTGATCCTCTTTCATTTTAATTCTTTGCATTTCTGTGGTTCAAACCCAACTAAAAAGAATCTTCATCCTGTAGTATTCCCTAAGTCCCCAGTTCTATATTTATAGGAATTCATCAAGGTGATGGTTTCAGGCAGGTCTGCAGTGGGTCTCAACCCAGTTCACTAAACTTTTTGAGGTAAATCTTAGTCTCTTTATCTAAACAAAACTCTTATTTTTTTGAGATAAATATAATCCCATAGAAGAAGGGATGGAATTTGGCTGTCAGATGCATTATGTGACCAGACTGTTTGGCAGAGGATGGGATACTCCTGTGTTCAGGAGTTTTGTCCATTCTCACTTCTCATAGGCAAAAGGACAATGTTTGTGCATCTATTAAAGCTCAGCATGAAGACGTCTGGTAACACCTGTTAAATAAAATTATTGCCACTGGCTCCTTCCACAAATTTTGACCAAAAGCTTTCTGTCTTCAAGATTTATTCTTAAATTTTTCCTTCCGAATTGTTTCATATGGGTTTGTTTTGTTTTTGTTGGGGAGCTCTGGTTGTTTTTTATTTGGTTTATTTTTTGGTGGACCATCTCTACAGTTCTTTTCTCTCCATTCAAATCAACTCAATTTTTGCTTTTACCTTCTCCCTTTGTCCTCTGCCATCAGCTTCTCAATGAGTATCCCTCCAGCGACAATTACCAGCATGTCTTGCAGGTTTTTTAACATCCTTAAAGCTCTGAAGGCTCTATATTTAAGCCCACTTCCACTTGGTTTGGTCACTGAGCTCAATAATCTTTAATTTATCTTTTTTTAAGTTATTTCAGAGAAAGAGTAGACTCAAAAATATCTCTTTAAAGAATTCTCACAGCATTCAGGCATGGGGTTGATGCCTCCCCAGAATATATTTCTGGTTCCCATGTACAGAAATGCTGCCTAAAACTGAAGGGTGATTTTTCATATTTAAAGAATTATCAAGAGCAGTGTCACTAATAGTGACTTGACACAGAAAATAGCAAAACATTATTCAATATGGTGAAAACTTTTTTGATTGGAAAACAAAGAAATGTATCACTTCCCTCCCTGATCATATAAAATCATTATAAATAAAAGGAAAGCAAGGAGGGAAAAAATCAAGTGCTGAATCATGAAAAGACTCAGCAGATCAAGGTCTTTCTTCTAAAAAATCTTTAGCAGGGAAAAGAAGAAACAGTAGATATTATTTCCAATTATCTCTCAAATTGGAACAGAGAAAGGAAAATAAAAAAATACACACACACCAAAAAAAAAAAAAAATCCCTGACTTGGTGCTACTGGAGTTTGTAGCTGGAAGGAAAGTCCTTGCTTATATTGAAGTAAAGTTCTGAAAATAAGCAAAGAACAGATTTATTGATTTTTGGTGAAGTCTGGGTGTAAAAAAGAGAAAGAATAAAGAAGTGCTCTTTGCCCGCTATGTCCAAATGACATCCCCAGTGGCCTTCTTAATGGTGGGGGAGGGGAGGGGGCAGGTGCCTACCCCGGCACACGGCCACAACTGCCCTTAGGCAAGGGCTAATGGTATTGGCTGAGCCTGCTCTAAGCCTCTCTTTTCTAATAGCCAACTTTCTCTGTGCGAGAAGACAGACAGATATTGATTGGTCCAAATGCCCTTGAGTTGACAACATCTGAAATGAAAATCCACAAGGCTAGCACAAACTTTCTGCAAGTTCAATTCCTTGGAATCTGATTAGGAGGCTGGCCGGCACGGGCGTTTTCATGGGAAAGGTCTCCTTTTGTCGCTGCCTCCACACGTGTAATTAGCGCCGTGGCCGCAGCTCTGGCAGATCCGCGGCACAAACGGTGATTTTGGGAAGCAGGTTAAGGGTAGCAGGGAAACAAATTAATTTTTTAATCTAAGGAAACAAAGCCAGTCCAGCCTGTTGTGAAGTTTAACAACAAATTCGCAAACATATGGGTGCCATTTCCCGTCTCTGAGCGTTAATTAGGTACAGATTAATAAAACACTCATTCTCTCTGCATCTGCTCTCAGAAGTTGTAGATAAAGTGATAGAATTTAAAGAGTCCACCTTTCAAGTAAGTTACTTCATCCAGACTGAAGCTCTAACTCCCAGCAAGTACAGGTTTACTTTCTAATGACTTTGTTTTCCAGAATTAAAATACTGGAGTTACAGTTTGCAAATGTTACGGATGAGGAATGCAGAAGGCTGGAGGAGTGTATTTGTACCTTATTAAGGATTCTTTTTTTATTCTACAAATTCCTCCTAAATCAATACATTGACTACTGTATAAAGCTTAAATAAAGCATTATTAAAGTGGAAGTAGTGTTCCTGTCCTACTGGGTTATTTAGAAGTATAAAAGATACACTCGTAAGAATCAGGATCATGCCAGGTAAAGTACAGCTGGAATACACATTAAATTTATTCAGTCATTGATTTGTAATGTTGATCCTCCATGGCTTCATGTTTCTTTTCTCATTAATCTTAGTTAACCCTCTCGAAACAATGCCAACGCTGGGGTTTGATGTATTGAAGATCCAACCTGCAGAGGATGCTGCTTTCTGGACTGTGATCCCTGCCATCAGTGGGGATAAAGCCACAGAACCGGAGAATGTTCTTTGCTTGATTTTGTGTTAACTATGAAAATGAGAAGGTTTTTTCTCAGAGGAAGAAGCAAACAAAGAAAGAAGATGCACAGCTCCATCCCCTATGGTTGGAACAAGGTGATGTTTAAGGTCCTTTCCAGCCCAAACCATTCTAAGATTCTGTGCTGACCTAAGATAGGGAATGTGAATGTTTTGGCCGCAGAGAATTGATAGATCTGCTGGAGGTGTCCTGTGGGGCAAGGAACAAAATGCTGTGGTGTTTCCACTAACAAACGCTCAGCTCCAGGAGAAAGTCACTGCAGAGGAAGCCAAAGCATTGCAAAGAATCCTATTTTACAAATTAAGATCTCTGCCTCTAAAGCCAATAACTATTTTAGTCAGAGACTCTGCTTACTAAGGCATTTCCATTTTCTACCCGCCCCTCCCTCCCTACCCACCTGATAAAGGTGTTTTTGTAGAGAGGCTGGCTGAAGACGAGGGGCAGGAGAGGTCATTTTTGGAGAAACCAGCAGCAAATAAAAGTGTGCAGAGACTCGGGAGCCTGGGGCGTTTCCCATCCTGCTGGAGGTGATGCCTGTCAATAAAGCCCAGTCCATTCCTCTGTGGGATGAACTGGGCTTAATCCATCATTCCTCTGGACTTGATGCTGCCTGTGCAGAACCTGCACTCTGGTGATTACCAGCCACTCCTGAAAGTTTTGCCCAATCTCCTTTGGGCAAATAGGGATAACAACAAATTTTTTATTTTTTGTCATGACAGAGGTGCCAAATGTCAGATGTTTAGAATAAATGGCCACCTTCTATCCCATCTCTTGCTGCAAAACTGTAAGTGGATTGTAGCCCTTCCTGAGGATGCCAGTGGTTTTCTTATTAAACAGCTCCATGGACTTGGACTTTAGCATCCAGCTTGCCTTAAAATCCACCCATATTTTAATTATCAGATTCACACCTCTCCATCTGACTTTTTAACAAGCTTAGAATCTCAGTGATACATTATCAATACTGGCCAAAAATAGATAGATAGATAGATAGATAGATAGATAGATAGATAGATAGATCCCAAGCTACAATTTCCCCCTGTAATTATTTACTGCCTGTAGGAGATCAAGACTGGGATGAAGAATAGCCACTCCTTTTCATATCCATAGAAGTTACACCCAGCATCAAGGGGGAAATGATTTAGCTGAAGACAAATTCTGGAGCAAACATTAGCAGCAAATGTGAGTCTCGTTTGTGGTAAATCCATCCCTTGAAACTATTTCTTCCTTCAGCACCAAATAGTCTTTCTAATCTTTTGTCTTTTCAAATAGCTGTGATAATATTAAAACCATGCTTCACAGCAAACAGCATTTCTGGGATTTTCCTAAGAGATGTGGCTTTGGATAAGAAAGTGCAATTGAGTTAAAGCAGTAGGAGAGCCCGGAGTCAGTGGGGTTTGTTGTGATCCGTTGACCACTTCCCGGTAGGCATCTCTGCAGTCGCTGAGAATTACTAAACACCATTTCAAGGAATATAGGTAATTCAGTCAACCAAAAAACCAAACAAAATAAGCCCAGCATAAAATACATTTTAAAAAACCCTACTGGCATGTGAAAAGCAGGAATCTGTCGAGCTTGCTTTGAATCATTCCCGGTGTACTTAGCTAAGGAAAAATCAGACGGATGAAATTTCTCAGTGTGCACAAAGATTGGAAAATAGGTATTTCTGCTAGCACAGAAATGTTTCTGAGACAGAGAAATGACAAAGCTGGCTTTTTTTTTTTTTTGTCCCAATGCTTAGAAAGTATCACACCTTTCGGGCAAATATGTCGCAACAATTAAGGCAGTAAATATGAATAAAGTAAGAGCAATATTCAAAAAAATTACAACTGAAGAACTTCCTTGCTGTCAGATAGAAGAGTGGCACAATTATCCTATACCAAGCCTGGCTCTCTGTGGCCAGGATTTCTGCCATGTTTTCCCATAATTTTTCATGTGGAATTGAAGCTGATAACAACCAGGACAAACAGCTGAGGAGCTCTCAGTACAGCTGCCCCAATTCTCAGCCTTTTCACTCAGAGCCCCTGACTTATCATCAAAAAAAAAAAAAAAAA
>VWZV01008847.1:379680-410835 GCA_013397155.1 Irena cyanogastra
AAGAAATCCTCAGCTGGACTTTCACAACCACTGTTGTCAAGTAAATATTTATCTATATATTTGTCCTTCCAAATGTCACGGAGTTTACTAAAATACCTGTGCATGCAAAGTGGAATGGAGAGGTTCTGCCCGTATTTTATCATTATTGCACTTCTAAGACAATACCCTGGCTCTCTCTCTGAAGAATGATAGGATGGGCAGGCTGGAGTAGCTGCAGGGGATCCTACGCCTGTTGCCTGCCAAAGCTGCTTACTACTTAACAACTGATCAACTGGCCCCCAAGGCAACAGCTTAACAAGCCCCAGTAGAAGTGGACTCAAGATTTCTTCCTCAGCAAAGAAAATGAAACTATTTACCAGGTATGACCAATATCCAGAAATCAAGGGGAGCAGCACCAGCAACACTTTATCTCCCCAGCTCTTCAGAAATAGCAAGGTGTTTTTAGGCTAGAGTCCTACAGTTGAGCAGGGTTTAATAATATTGGACTAAAAGAAGGGAGTGGGGTCCAGGGTTGCTTGGCAAGTTGGTTGTGCCTTGCACAATTCCTGCACCCCACACTGCCAGGGGGGAGGGTTGCTCGTGGGTGCTCTGGGGTGATGCTGTGCCCTGCGTGAGTGTGAGGGAGAGACAGAGAGAGATTCAGGACTGAGTTGCAGCAATTCCTCTGGGGTGAGCTGTGGCAGCTGTTTGCCAGCACAAAGCAATTCCGTGCCGCACTTTCGCGGAGGAAATGAGGAATCCTGGACTCGGCTGAAACTACAGGGGGGATTTTAGGAGAGCAGAATTTAATTACCCAAGCTGGAATTTGGCCAGGACACCAGGGCTCACACCTCTGCTCTTGTGAAAAGTGCCAAGAGGTCTTTAATAGTAACAAACAGTCAAGATTTGGGGTTAGGGTTTCACCTGAACGCCTCCGCCTTCAGTAACACTTTGCTCCTTACCAGCATCATCAAAACTTTATCCAGAAGTCCTTGGAGTTGCAGTGGGGTTTCCATGAAGAACAGCTTTTCAAGTTTCTCTTTATCTCAGGATCATCCAGAAAAAGCCATCTCATAACACATCTTCAGGTCCGCTGCAGGAAATGAAAGGAATATTTGCCATGCTCAGGTGGAATAGGCCAGGGAGATTTCCCCTAATACATCCAGATTAGGTGAATCAGCTCCATAACCTCCCAAAAGCCTGACACATTTCCTAAAGCATCCATACTCCAAATCTTCCATCCCTCAAGTCACCAACTATCTCCTTGGGAGATTTTTTTTTTTTTTAAGCAGCGTTTCAAAAGAAATGTGAAACTGGAGGGAGGGTTGGCATTTTCCAATTTGTTTCCATGACCTGCTTTTTTTATAGTCTTAATCCTGCAGCCATCAGGAGAGGTGTGAAGAAAACCTGCAAGGACAAACCTCATTTGAAAATTGGAACAACCTGTTGACAACTGCCCTTCCTGCACACGGATTTATGAGCACAAGTTACTGGGTGTATTTAGTGGGGGTTTACTTGGGTGACTGGGGGAATGTTCTCCAAATTTCTTCTTGTTTTCCCTGCTGCCATTTCTTCTTCAGCCGTATTCTCCAAATTAAACTTGCAGCTTTTGGAATGTTGTCTTATTCATGCCCCCCACTGTAGGTCATTATTCCCCTTCTCCCTCTATGAATATCCTAAAGAACTTGACAATAATGAGGCTGCAGACTGCTGAAGCTCCCCTGTATAATATTAACCAGGATCACATAATTTCCTTGTTTCCTACTTGTAAGAGGCTCTTTTTGCTTAGATTGCACTCTTCCCTGTGCCTCTGCATTGTCCCTCTGAAGAAGGGCCCATGAACATTTTTGCAATTACTAGATTACTGCTATTAATTAACAAAGTATCAGCTTTGGAAGCCTGTTAAACATCCAGCCATTTGCAAAAGCTTGGAAAAAGCCAAGGTTCAAAAGCCATGTCTTGCTCTTAAATGTTTGTGACGACAACTAAAAGGATGAGAGACCTCAATAAGAGGATATTGAATAATTTTGAGGTTTTGGAAGAGCTGTTTAACACCTTCAGAGGGTTTTATCAGGAAACTCCAGAGCTCTGAGCAACCTGGTCTAGTGGAAGATGTCCCTGCCCATGGAAGGGGTTGGAACAACGTGATCTTTAAGGCCCCTTTTGACTCAAGCCATGCCATTCCCAAAATCACATTCCACACACAAAGAAAAGGTTACATCCTGTACATAAAACCATCAAATCACAGAGTGGTTTAGCTTGGAAGCGACCTTCCAGCCCTTCTAGTCCCATCTCTTGCCTTGGGCAGGAGCACCTTGCCCTAGACCAGCTTGCCAGGTACACAACAAACCTCAGTAAAATAACCTGAGTACAAGAGAAAGGAACAAAATAGAGCAGATTCACTCAACAAAAAAAATATAAACAGAAACTTTCACTCGAAATTCCAGGCATGACTGCTCTTGTGCTGCTGCAACAGTATGTGAAATGTGAGCTCCGGGTCTGCCAGCACCAAGAGGATTTCAATATCACAAGCCCTAATGATTTCTATTGCCTCATTGCAGCATCCTCTGAAAGAAAACACAGCCCTGGATCAATGCAGTCATTGACTGACTCAGTGTATGGATAAGTGATGCACATTAATACAGCTGCATTGAACTGGAGTGGCCCTCGGAATTATAACTAAAGGTAAAACAATGCAGTCTTCCCTTTAACCTGAGCAAGAGCTGCATTGACTTTTCCAGCTCTGTTTTCCAGCAGGCTCTGCCAGCTCTGTTGCAAGGCAGCCTGGCCAGCCCCCGAGCACCTCTGCACAAAACAGGGAGCAGCGTTAGGTGAACCAACCCTTAAACACAGCCCAGCAGACAGCTGCACCATTTAAAAGCACTTTGCACTCTTAAACATCTCTGCAGAGCTCACTGATCTATAGGTGCTTCGTATATTCCCTTAAAAATCTCGCTGGAGATTGTGAGAGATCAGAATCAATATCTTCATTTGATAGATGAGCAACCAGATTAAACAGCAAACCAAAGGCTGCACAACTTTTTGTACCACATAGTCCTAAACTTGAATCCTATTCTGGAGCTGCGATGGATATAGGATTTTCTCCTGAGCTATAAAACTCCTCTTTCTCTCCACCACACTGCCTGTAGCACAGAACTATTCTGCAACTGTACAGCTTCCTTTTTTCCTCATCTTTTTTTTTTGAACTGACCCAGTATCACCTCTGGAACACGGAAACTCAGCCAGACAATCAAGTCCTGCTTTCTGACACAGCAGAGCAAGAGGATTAGAGAAGAACGCTCAGGCTGTACAATTAAATTATAGATGCTGTCCATGCCATGCCCTGTTCCATGTGCTGCAGGAGAGATCTGGTGCAGCTGAGGCCCTACATGTTCCACACTTCATTTCCAGGGAAAAGTGACCGGGAGGAGGAAATCCCAAGGCTCAATAAAATTAACACTGGAATTCACTGGTGCCCAGAGGCCAGTGGCAACCCACAGGGCTTGGATGGATCCCTAGGAAGCAATAATTCATCCAGCCAGGATAATTATCCAGAATAAACAAATGGAGCCCCCAAAATAATTTTTTTTTTTAAATGAAGCCCTATATACCTACCTTCCAAATGTTTGTCTTGAACTTTCATTAATTCAGTGTTTGGTCCCACTTTTTTACACAAAAACAAAGCAAGACCTAACTCTCATTCAGGGGATTATTATAAAGAGAAATACGAGGAAACTTACAGAATTTAAGCTTTCAAGATGCAGATTTTCATAAAATTGTGCTTCAGTGTAATTAAGTTGTATTTTTGGATATTGGTTTGGTACATTTCAACAGAGAAACTTTCTGTCTAATGAACTGAGAGAGCAAATTAGCAGGGTGAGATCAAACATGATTACCCATGACACAAATACTAAAACATTTACTGTTGCACAATTTCTTATTTGGTATATTTATCACCTATATTTGTTCCTGATGTCTTTTGGAAAATAATTAATAGGTAAATTCCTCAAAGCGGGGTTAAAATTTAGATATTAAAAAGATACTTCTGAGCAATTTAGTAAAAAGAAACTATTTTTTCCTTTTCTTTCATTTTCTAACACAGAAAATCGGTCAATCACGACTCATTTCTACCATTCAGTTAATTCAGCATGGACTGATTCAAAATTTAAAGCTGGAAGACCTTTTTTTTTTGATGCCACAAAAAGTCTACCAAGTTTAAGCAAAAAATATAAGATGTAACAGCGAGTTAGAAATAATAAAACCTCTCCCTGTGCGAACTTTTTTAACGTAGAGTCCTGACAAGTCTTTGGGGAGTCCTGTTTTCATGTAGGTACTGTGAGCCAGAGATTCATCAAGTAACACAATACACAAAGTACAAACTTCAGCTCCATTATTCTTCCTAAGGAATGCTGAGAAATAATTTATCATGATCTCAGCTCTAAAAGCTTTTATTTCTTAAAAAAAGTCTCCTCACATCCTTTAATTTTTTACTTGATGTCATTTCAGAAGTTCTCAGTAATAATTTCCTGGTTATTAGCAACTCTCAAGTGAGACAAAGTGTTATCTACAAGGCTAAAAATACAGGTAGAAATCATACATTTAAAATTAAATATCTATTTTTCATGGTTGCTTCTATATCTTCTTTCACAATGAAAAGAAATCCCAAATACCTGTTGTTAAACACCCTGGATGGATGATGTGTTGAAAACTTTTTGAAGATTGAAAAAAAAGTTCATGAGTATTTTCATGTCTAGAACTACTAACATTTTTTTTAGTTTTCCAGTGCAAGAATTTCACTGAACATCACGGGTCAATCAAGTGTTTCAGTCTCTGGAGAAAGTGGAAGAAATCACTTGAAAATGGCTGGAAGAAATCTTGGTTCCAGAAGGAGTTTTGAAAAGGTGGACTCAAGGTCAGCAAAGTGCTAAACGCTGTTCCCGACTCCCGCGATCCCCTGGCGATCCCGTTCCTGCAGAAGTTGATTGGAACAAGCCAGGCTCCAGGATGCCTTGTCATTGACCACGGTGTGCCTGTTGGACTTGTAAAAAAAGGTATTTTAGGGGAAGCCAAAGCACTCTTGTTTACACAGCCTGGAAGAGGAAGAACAGATGCTTGATGCCTTAAAAGTTATAAATACATTTGCTGTGATTTAAGTCATAAAGATGCATCAACACGTAATTTTTTAAATCATTCCCAATTTCCCTTGGAGAGATGAAGAGCTGGGCAACTTTTCTGTCTAATTGGAGGAAATAGAAGCCTTTATATCATAAAACTATTTAAAACCAGGAGTTAACCATAGAACAAAAGCATTTCTGAGCTGGGTTAGTCCAATTTTGTTACGAATTAAGCACAATGATCAAATTACTGAATGTTGGAGGTGACTCTTCTGTCAGGAAAATAAATACAATTATTGACCTGAATCCCAATAAAATGACATTCTCATGTTCCAACTGGTCATTTTTATATTAAGAATAAGTTCGTGCAGGTAGGATTGATTATAAAAGAGAAAAGCTCTTGAGATCCCCTGCACTGAAATTAAGCTCCACAAGCTCCTAGGAAAGCTGAACAAACTGTCCAAGCTTGAGAGGCTTTGTGCAGGATGGGGATGCTAAGGAAAAGGGAAAAGAGGATTTTTAGGTTTTGAAAAACATCTTCCAAAAAGATCAGGTCTCTTTTTAAAGCACCTGTTGGGTTCCTTAGCTAGAAAGAGGCTAATTTTTACTTTTTTTTTTGCCTCTATGAATGTATTTGTTAATTTGATGTGCTCAGAACTAGTTCAGAATATTTTAGACTGCAGTAGTTGACCTTGCAAATACTTAATTGCACTAAAACTCTGATTTTAACACCAGCTTACCTTCTTTTTAAATTTCAAGGGTTTTTTTACTTCTGTAGATGATCAAAGGTGAAGTCATGTACATGAGATCGTTTGAAGAGATGAGATTAAATTTTTAAACTACAGAAACCTAATGTATAGCAACATAATTATAATCAGGGATAGATAAATCAATACATTTATTTTTACATCTATTTATTATATCTTTTCTAGACCCACACTGTAGCTTTCAACAATAATTTCAGAGGTTTTGTCCCTAAGAATTTCAGGAAAAGTTCCAAAACATATTGAGAGAATGAAATACAAGAAAATTAATATTTGACCAAAATTTATCCTGTACAAATAAATTTATGGTTTAATTAATTGGAGTCATTGGGATTTACTACATGAAAATGCACAAAATGATAAAAATTTAGGGATTCTACAAACCCTAAATTCTGGGTTCTCCAAAAGGAATTCTACAAAGACCAGCAACCCCTGAAGAGCTGCCTCAAAGTGTGAACATACACACACTGATGAAGAGTCAATTCTAACCTATCCAACAACCTAAGAAAGATGAGTAGGTTTAATTGTTGGACTCAATGACCTTAGAGGTCTGTTCCAACCTCAAGGATTCCGTGAATCTAAGAGAGTTAATGAAGCTCATTTATGCCTACATAGAACCAAACAAAATTAAATGTGAGCATTTTAGGATTGAAAGGGAAAAAAAAAAAGTTGTGTTTGTCCAAACCAAATATGAGAAAACTTATTTAGGGATTTTACAGATAAATTAAAATGTATCTAATTTAGAATTTTACAAACATATAAGAGCTCTTTACAGATAAATTAAAATGTATCTAATTTAGAATTTTACAAACATATAAGAGCTCAGGTTGCAGAAACCACATTGCATTGATAACTTCTCTCAGTGGAGATTTGAGCAGAAGCTGCTCCTAAGAGCTCATATTTGTTTTTTTCTAGGACAATACACATGAACTGCTAGAAAGGTGTATTCAAATGCAAAATTCGCTCCCGGCTGATAGTTCTGATCTCCTTTAATCTTCCTCTCTTGATTAACAGTAAGGGCTTCTGTGAAGGACAATTGACATGGTGCAATAGGTCGCCTTCTGGTCTCAACCTTGGCAGAGTAATCAGATACCTGGCAAGCTTAATAGAGGTCACTTAATGCAAAGATTAAAATTAACTGGAAGTCAATAAGGGAATAATAAAGGAAAATGATCACCCTGTTGCTCCTACTTTGTAAAAGTAAACCTCACATTGCAGGCCAGGAGTAAAAAAAAATGGAGTGGCAGGCTATCCAACAGGCCTTCAAAAGCCCTCCAGCAAACAATTTAATGATTTCAGGTACCCTTTAAACTAAGTGGCCAATCACTGTTAAATCCTTTGGTATTCCTTGTAATAACACTGATCATGATGAACTCTTTTGGTATTAATGTGGATGTAATATATACGTTTTTAATTATAGAACAAGAAAATCCAATTACCCCTTTGCCTCATCAAAGTTCTTTGCTAGCTGCGACTGTTTAAACATACATTATGGAGCATTCAAACTGAGGGAGGTTTTTGTGCAAAGCAAAGGCCAGATCCTGCCGGGTGCTGACCACTCCTAACTGGCAGGGATTCTGGGAGAAGGTCAGTGTGCCAAGCACCTCCTGCTCTTAGCAGGATCAGGCCTTGGCAGAGCACGGAAAAGCAGGGAATGCACTGATCAGCTTTGGGAAGAGCCTTTTGAAAAGGCAGAAAGAACTCATTTCTACAGTGAAGCAGTACCTGCTCTGAAGAGTTAAAATGATCATCAGGTGGGACAAAATTTACTCTGTAGAAGGGGGAGAAATATAAAGATGGGCTGAGCAAACTGCTTTGGTTTTATTCCATGCACCACAGGCTGAAGTCTCCACGTTCAGTTCCTGTTCTCTGGGAAAACTTTGAATATAGGCTGGATATAATGTTTAAAATTAAACTATTGGGGGATAGAAGCAGAAAAATTCAAGGTCTAGAGTGAAGTCCTTTTTGAGCTGATATTCTGCTGTAAATAAAGCCAGCTTCAGAAATGTATAATCATGGGGTGTATCAGTCACGTCCCCTAAGCAATGGGAGTCAACCTTTTGGAGGATGAGATCAGCCCATACTCAATGATGCCACTTCATTCCTCAATCAAAAACAGGGAGGTTTGCTCAAATACATTTGCTGTTGTCCCTTCCTAGAAATTGCCCAAGCAGACATTATGTTAAAATATTTCATTTCTTAATATTTTTTTGGCCACTCTGTCAGTTCAGTGCCATAAAAGCAAAATTTACAGAACACATCCAGGAGAACTTCAGAACCTCATGAAGAATCCAAAATATTGCAGAGCAGTGATGTTGTAGGGAACCTATGAGGTATCCTCTCCTATTCTAGTTGAAAACTACCACAAAATCACACTCAAAAGAGAATTTTTATCATACCTCCAGCAGATTAATATCAGCACAGCTGTCCCAAAGGTGAGCTATAGCAGAGGTAGCCAAGCTCAGTGCTTGCACATAGGAGTAGTGTCTGAGTAGAGATCAGAGGAAATACAGACCACTGTGGTATATAAATACACTTAAACAACAAATGCTTTTACAGCAAAATGGCTCTGTAATCATGTCAGACTGTAATTTGTAAGATATCACTGAACATTTATGAGATAATTGCCCAATTTCTATAGCTCCATTGCTACTACAACCAGTTCATCACAAAAGGAACATTCAGAAGGAACAAAACCAAATATTCACAATGCTTTAATGCTACATGAGGCAGTATAGGATTAATAAAGATATTTTAAATGCTTTAAATGTTGCTCTTTCTTTAAAAAATTACATTATAAAAACCTTTCTTAAACATTATTTGAATAAAGCCTCATTACTCACAGTCCAGAGAAGTTCATTAGGAAAAGATCACTTTGGAAAGCATTCAACTAACTAGCCTTTCTTCTCAGCAGTGAATTACATTAGCTACTTCCTAGTTATTTAAATCTTGAAATAAAAGATGTAAACGCTACAGTGACATCTTAAGATCATTGGTAAGGCAGGTCTTGCATGCACAAAAATGCCCAGCTGGTCCGGAGATAAAACAGATTGATAATTAGTTGCAAAATGTAACATTTCATCAGGAATATTTTTGAATAATCCAATTTATCTTTGTCAGATATGCAGCACATATTTTTCCTTTGGAGACTCTTTGTTCTTTAACACAACATTATAATTTCAGCCTCCTAATTAACGCGCTCGTCGGTCGGCCCTGCCTTGATGTCCCGCTGCCAAGCGGGGGCCAGCGGGCCTGTGTGGAGAGAAGGTGGCTGCCCTGAGCCACAGGCCACCAGTGTCTCCTGCTGCTCCCACCACCCTACTGGGGCCCAACTGGTTTGATACTGGCGAGATCAAAGCCCATGGCTGGGAGGGAGGAGGGCATGGCTCTGCCACGCCAGCGGGGCCCGTGGAGCAGCTGGGATTGCTCAGCGCTCTCCACCAGGCTCCCAGAGCCTCGGCTTCCTAATTAACTCCTGGAAAATCCTCCTGGCCATGCTCACGGCCCGGTGGTGTGGGGGTCCCAGGAATGCCTCCTCTGCCTTTACTCGGCCCCACGGCCCGGGGCGGCTGGGTGAAGGATGGCCCTGAGGCCCAGGGCGGTCGGATGAGGGATGGCCCTGAGGCCCAGGGTGGTTGGGTGAGGCATGGCCCTGAGGCCCAGGGTGGTCGGATGAGGGATGGCCCTGAGGCCCGGGGCAGTCGGATGAGGGATGGCCCTGAGGCCCAGGGTAGTTGGGTGAAGGATGGCCCTGAGGCCCAGGGTGGTTGGGTGAGGCATGGCCCTGAGGCCTGGGGCGGTTGGGTGAGGGATGGCCCTGAGGCCCAGGGTGGTTGGGTGAAGGATGGCCCTGAGGCCCAGGGTGGTTGGGTGAGGCATGGCCCTGAGGCCCGGGGTGGTCGGATGAGGGATGGCCCTGAGGCCCGGGGCAGTTGGATGAGGGATGGCCCTGAGGCCCAGGGTAGTTGGGTGAAGGATGGCCCTGAGGCCCAGGGTGGTTGGGTGAGGCATGGCCCTGAGGCCTGGGGCGGTTGGGTGAGGGATGGCCCTGAGGCCCAGGGTGGTTGGGTGAAGGATGGCCCTGAGGCCCAGGGTGGTTGGGTGAGGCATGGCCCTGAGGCCCGGGGTGGTCGGATGAGGGATGGCCCTGAGGCCCGGGGCAGTTGGATGAGGGATGGCCCTGAGGCCCAGGGTAGTTGGGTGAAGGATGGCCCTGAGGCCCAGGGTGGTTGGGTGAGGCATGGCCCTGAGGCCTGGGGCGGTTGGGTGAGGGATGGCCCTGAGGCCCAGGGTGGTTGGGTGAAGGATGGCCCTGAGGCCCAGGGTGGTTGGGTGAGGGATGGCCCTGAGGCCCGGGGTGGTTGGGTGAGGGATGGTCCTGAGGCCCAGGGCGGTTGGGTGAGAGATGGCCCTGAGGCCTGGGGCGGTTGGGTGAAGGATGGCCCTGAGGCCCAGGGCGGTTGGGTGAGAGATGGCCCTGAGGCCTGGGGCGGTTGGGTGAGAGATGGCCCTGAGGCCTAGGGTGGTTGGGTGAGGGATGGCCGGCCTTGCCGGGCAGTGGAGAGCAGCCTGAGCACTCCTGGCAGAGCTCCAGTGCCATCCCCACTGGCTGGCACAAGGCAGCTCTGGCCCCACATGCTGGCATCACCCCTCCGGTAACCTCACAAAGGGGTTACCAGTGTTTGTATGTCGCAGCATACCCGGGCTGTAACCTGGGCTGGCTCATCAAATGCATGCCACAGCATACTCCACAACATGGGCCACACTCGAGACAGCCACAGCACACAATCCAAAGTAACCACACCACATCAGAAGGCTTCAGCTCTCTGTCCAGACAGAGTAACATCAGAAGGCTGCAAGCATCTGCAAACATCTGCTGGGCTTGCCTCTCAAGTCCAACCTTTTCTACCCCTCTTAGGTTGATGCATTGCACCTGTGTGTGCTACACCTCAGCACTCCATGCCTCATTCCATTCAGTGCTGTTCACCTGCTTCTCTCAGCTGAAGTCCATTGGGATGAGGAGTGGGCCACAGCCCCACTCCCAAGCACCACAAACCAGGTGCCTACATTTGTAACCCTTTCTGTGACCCCATTCTGTGTTTGCACAGCTCCGAGAAGCTCCTTACCGCTTGTGGTGGGAATGGCGATGCTGCTCACAGGAGCATCTTCCACAGCTCCAGCTGGATGGGGCAGAGCTGAGGTAAAACCAGCTGGCCAGGGAGCTCCTACCCCTCCTTCACTGTTCCTCTGTCTGAGAGAGGGCTGCCATGCCACAAACACCAGTGCCGAGTCCACCCTGAGCCCACTGCAGCCCCAGTTAAAACCCCTCTGTCTTCCACAGCTCCGAACTTCAGCCCAACATATCCCAGGATATTTTTTAAGGAAACACTTCTTCAGACACAACCAGCATGGAGGTCAGGTTTACCTCAGAGGTACCAAAGAGCTGCTTTTGCAGCTCTTGGGACAATCCTGCCTCATTCCCCAGCCCACATCTGCAAATGCTGCCCCATCAAAAAACAGCTTAGAAACACAAGGAAGTTTCCAGCCACATTCTAACAAAGCGGTTTTCTCAGAAGCAATAAAATAACCAAACATCTCACCTGGCAGAGAGAAGGCTGGAAGGTTTTCCATTGGCTTTTGTAATAAAACATTGGCTTTCTGTAATTCCTCCTCTGCCTCTGGATTCGAGTCCTCAGTGACCTCGTGGAAGGAGGTACAAAGTGCCCCTGGGTCAGCGTGGCTGTGCCTGGGCTCACCAAGCATTTGTGACCTGCAACAACAACAATTTGTCCCCACCCCAGGTGCTTTAAACGTTCATCGCCTGTTGGCTCTACCTCATTGGCTTCATTCAGTAGGCGCTTCTTCACATACAACGCTTTGACTTTTCAAATTTCAGCTGATGTTTAGGAAATCAAATAATTTGGAGAGCTAGATTAAAGTTTTGTGTGAGTTTTTTGCCAAACTCCCTTCAATAAGAGATGGAAGTCATGTAGCCTTATCAGGCTGCACCTCTGATATGATAATGATATCTGTAAAGTAGGTCACACTAATTCTTCATAGCAGTTTTTGTAACCTACTCAGGGACTACAAGGCCAGCTATTCTAAAGATAATTCTGAATTTCTTTAATAAGATTTTATTGGATTCAGATAATTGATCCGATTATTGAAACCTGGGGAAAGTGCTATTGACCTGAATATATACATCAGTAATTCTTTTTTTAAATGAATTTAGGTCATCACAAAGTTATTGCCTCTGCTTAATGTCAGGCAAGGTGCTCAATACAGGCCTGGCAAACAGACACAGCTCCCATGGTCCTGCCCTTCCCAAAATATGTGGGAAGCTCCTTCCTCCTGCCCTCGAGAGGGGTTGAGGGTCTTGCAGCCTGAGTTAAGCACTTTGAGACTGGTTTGACTTTCACAATGAGGATCATTTATTTTGATTTCTTGAATTTTTTCCCCTTGTCTCTCTTTTTAGTCAGCTTCAGGAGATGTCCAGGGTTTTGCAGGTGCCTGTCATCCTCCCCATCCATGGCATGAGGTTGGAACAAGGTGGTCTTTAAGGTCCCTTCCAACCCAAACCAGTCTGTGATTCTGCAATTTCCTTTCTGATAGTGCAACTATTTCTGATCATCCAATTCCAGACAACTCCAATTCATTTTTCACCTTAGTCTTTGCTTACTTTCTGTGCCATCATCTACACAATGATATTTATTCCCACAGCACTGAGCTCAACCAGCTCTTCCCCGCTCCTCTTGGAGATGGAGAAACCACTTGGAAGTCACTTCTAATTACACCTCCTGTGTTACCCACAGGCTCCCAGCCTGTTGCAGTGTGGAGACACCAGTTCCACCATTTGCAGGCCCAGCAGATGTCCCTGGGAGGTGACAGGGAGAGTTTCAGAGCAGAGGATCCACAGCCATCCTGCCCTGGTGGGTGGAAGAGCTCTGGCTGTGCTTCCTTTCCCCCCTCGCTGCCTCTCTCACACACACACAGATAAAAGCTGTTCCTAGGAAGGAAGAAAATGACATTTCCCCAGTTCTTGCAGTTTGTAAGTCTCAGCTGAGGGTGGCTGGGCTGCTCTGATTGCCTGGAGTGCCCTGCTGGCCGGGCTCTTGCTGCCCCTATTTCTTTGCTCTAATACAATGTGCCTGATATGATCTCCCACGGCAGAGCTGGCAGTGCTGGTGTGATGGAAATGCACCCTGAGACAAAGCTGGGACAGCCTCATTCCCCTGCTCATACAGAATGGGGCTGAAATTATCTCTGCAGCTGAGTTGTGAACCTGCCTCTATCATCCCCCATCAGTTCTCAGTGACTGGCCTTCCACAGAATGCTCTGTTTCATTCAGGAGGAGACAGGAAAAAAGCACATTTTTCTTATTTGTTATTCTTTGCACTTCTCAGCAGCACAGTTCTCAAAACACAACTTATCCTTGACCTTACTAACCTCCCTTTTAATGTGACTATGCAGAGCATTTCTTTCTACTTGGATTTTGCTTTTTACAAGCATTTAATTCTTTCTTTTGTACAAAATCCAAGCCGCACTCTTGCTACTTTAAGCATTTTTTGCAGATACTTTCTGTCCTGAAGCAAAAATTTTCTCCAAATAGAACAATTTTAGCCCATTAGCAGCTCCAGGTTGGTGGTGGAATTACCCTTACCTCCTCTACCAACCTCTTGGAATCGCTTGAAACTCTGAAACCATAGGAAGAATTGTCTAAGTGGGTGTGAAAACCAAGCTGGAATGTATAAAATAATTACCAAATTTAAATTAAAGAGAATTATCAAGCCTTACATTGCAGATCTTTGGATGCCACTTTCTAAATTGTGGTCCTCAATGGCTGCACAGGCTGCTCAGGAGCTTCTCCCTCAGCTGCACGTGGTGGTGGTGGAGGAAATCTCTGCACAGGATCTGGGTGATGACAAGTGATGGAATTGGGATTGCTCAGCATGGAGAGGAGAAGGCTCCAGGGAGAGCTCAGGGCCCTTGCAGGGCCTGAAGGGGCTCCAGGAGAGCTGGAGAGGGACTGGGGACAAGGGATGGGAGGGACAGAACACAGGGAATGGCTTTAAGCTGGAAGAGGTTAATTTTAGATGGGATATTGGGAATAAATCCTTCCCTGGGAGGGTGGGCAGGCCCTGGCACAGGGTGCCCAGAGCAGCTGGGGCTGCCCCTGGATCCCTGGCAGTGCCCAAGGCCAGGCTGGACATTGGGGTTGGAGCAGCTGGGACAGGGGAAGGTGTCCCTGCCGTGGCAGGGGTGGCACTGGGTGGGATTTAAGGTCCCTTCCCACCCAAACCATTCCATGAAGTCCCACCCATGCTGGAGACCAGCTGGTGACCACCACCTGCAGAGCCAAAGCCATCCTTGAAGCTCCACCAGAGCCTCATTCCAGTCCTGCATAACCAACTGAATTTTGCCTGTGCTTTCCCATGGTTTCTTTTGTTGCTGCTTCTTGTTTCTCTTTGCGTTGTGTGGAATTAGGAGCTCTAATTACGTAAATAAACAGCCAGGAAACAAACCAAACCTCTGGGAGTCCTGAGGGGATTCCCTTCCCTGCAGACACACTGGCCATTTGCAGGTTCCCACTATCTTTGCTTTCCTCCTTTTTTTTTTTTTTTTTTCCTTGTGCTGCCTAGAGGGGAAGATTTGTCAGTAAGCAAAGCAAGTGTCTCAAACTTCTAAGAAAATCATAAACAGGCTGCAGTCCCTCATGAAAGGGAAGAAAACAAATGTGTGAATGGCAAAATCAACTATCTCTAATTTATTTATCATTGAAAAGCTAATTGCATCCTCCTCAGAAGCATCAAAAAAGCCTCAAAGTGCTGCAAAACACACGAGTGTTTAGGGCATCCTCTGGGATTATCCCAGGCAGCTCCTGCTATCCTCCCTCTGATGCTGAATGAGATGGCTCAACCCTACAGGCTCCATCCTCCAAAAAAATCCCTAGATGGGGTGAAGTTTCCCAAAAATGCCTGGATGGGGTGCAGATTCCCATCCTCCTCCATCAGGGAGTGCCAGAGGTTGTGAATCCCTCACCAAGTTCCTATAAAATATAATCTCTTTTTTTTTTTCCCAAGACACTGTTAGATGTGAAAATAGTCTTCAACATCATGAGAAGGGTTGGGATTTTTCCAGACCTCCTCAGGAATTAACTTAACCCTTGGAAGCGTCCTGAGCCATTCAACAGATGCAGCTCCTGGAAGTATCTAAATAAAAAAGGAGTCAATTCTGCACCCATTCCTTAGAAAAAGGACTGAGCAGAAATAATAATGTTTCCTGGGATTTTTATATTAAAAAAAACCAATTTCTATGGCAAGATAAAACCCTCGATTAAATTTTACAGTCTGGCATAAAAAGTGCTGTCTGAAGGTTGTTATTTTCTATTATCAGTGAGAGTTTTCTTGAAGACACTGAGATAACTCATCTGGCTTTTCCTTAGCTCTGATTTAAGACAGCTGGAACTGAGGAAAACCTTCCTGGAAGTGGAGTAAAACATCAGGGCAGAAGAGCACTGATGTAGCAGGGATGATAATTTTCCCTTTCCCTGTCTTCTATCAATATCCAACTATGAATATTTTGGGATTTACTGCAAGCTCACAGAACTTTAATTTCCCCTCACACTATTTGAGAGTAAAAAATGTTAAACATAAGCTGTACCAAAATAACATCTATTCAAATTATCATCATTTTTTCTGTTTTATCTGTAAATTAAATTGCTGTAGACTCACCAAAACGATGTCTATTGACATCCAAATCTGTTTTTTTACTTTCTTTTTGTTGCTCCTTTGCAGTGAAATAATTGCAAGTAGAGTTTGTTTGTGGCTCATCAAGATCCTGCTGCCAGTGTCAATGGGACATGTGACAACATAAGGACAGTCCCCCTCTAAAACAAATTCCTGACAATTATTATTAATCATTTCTGAGGGGTTTGGTTTTTTTTTTTCCCAAATCAAAAATAAGCCAGGAGTTTGGTTTTTTGTGGGCACAGTCATAAAGAGATCGTTTGGGAGATCTGTAGATTGTCTGCAATAATCCAATCTTTCATCACAGGTTTATTTTGGATTTCTGTAAACTGTAAATGGTGAATAACTCAGCTGTGTGTTCAGATGTGTTGGTGAGTTTGCAGATTAACAATGTAAATGTGTGAGTAGAGCAAAATACTCCTTTTTTCACCAGATAGCAGCCATCAGCTCTTCATACTCTTAAATAAATTTCCAACCTGAAAACTCCTTTTCAGTAAATCCTCAGAGCACAAATAACAACAGTGAATCACAAAATCAAAGCATGGTTTGAGCTGGAAAGGACCTTAAAGATCATCTCATTCCAAACCCCTGCCATGGGGAGTGACACCTTTAAAAGATTCCTTAAAAATAATTATCTGTAATGACTTAGCAATCCTCTTTGAAAAATACCATTTTTTCTAAATAAAAAGCTTCATTACTCCAATAAAATCCTAATTTAATCCATTCATTTAACAAACAGGAACACAAACATTATTTATGCCAAGTGGAGCTGAGATCACCTCGTGATACTTCCTAAACTTGTGACCTTGAGTTAATTGTGGAGCAACAGCAAGTGAAAATCAGTGTGAAAAGGAGCAAGTATGAAAGAAAACAACCCCTAAATTAAAGACCTTTTCCTCTCCAGCAGTTTGGGCAGCAGCTCGGACTGTCACCAGCAGATAAATCAGTTTGCAGGGCTGTGGACAGCTCTTTAAAACGAGTTCTGAATGGTTTAATTGGGGAAGTGTGGGCAAAGCTGGAGTGCAGAGTCAGGCTGAGTTTGGGGCACGTGTGGGCAGTGGGGCTGGGTGTGCTCCTCCAGAACTTCTCTGCCCAGAATTCCTGGAATTCCTGCTCACCACTGAAACTCCCAGATACTGCTCCTACCTGGCTTCTCAAATAACAGGGAAAAAATGATGGTATGGGTTATGAAACTGATTTTAAAGTTAAATTTTAGGTTTTTAACAGAGCTTGGGCCTGTTTTCTCCTTTGAGGATGGTTCTGCTGGATGTGGGAGAGCTGGAGGCAGGGCACAACTTCCAAAAGCCTTGGGGAAGATTCAGAGACACAGCAAAGGGAAGAGGCAGCCCTGGGAAACACCTCCCTCTGTCCCAGGGGCTGGTGTGGAATGAGGTCCCACCTCAGGCTGCACCAGGGGAGATTCTGGCTGGATATTAGGGAAGATTTCTTCATTGGAAAAGTGGTCAAGCATTGGGACAGGCTGCCCAGGGCAGCAGTGCAGTCACATCCCTGGGAATGCCCAAACACTGAGTGTTGTGGCGGTTTGTGACGTGGCTCAGTGGTGGGATGAGATCAAAGTTGGTCTGATGATCCCAGAGGTGTTTTCCAGCCTTAATGATTCCATGATCCTGTGCCTTAGTTTTACCTCACCTAATGTAAATATTGCTACCCAAATCTCTAATTCCTGATTTTTTAAACACTCCTGGTGCCTCAAACTCCTGTGGCAGTGATCCCATATCCCACCCCAAAGCCCTGTCTCTTGTCACCAGCCTGTGCTCTGGGCCCTGCCACATCTTTTGGCTGTTCCTGGATTCTTGTGTCAGTAGAAAGTGGAGGAAAAAGGTATCCTCAACAACTTCCTGAGATATTCCCTATCAACTATTCCTTATCTGATACATTTTTGCCATTTTCATCCTCGTTAGCCACAAAATTCATGTTCCAAATGAATTGACAGGCTCTCATCACAAGCACATCTCACCCTCTGTCTAATCATTTCCATCAGCCCTCTCTGAACTTTTCATACTTCAGCTGTACCTTTTTTGAAATGGAAATGAAAGCAGCATTCAAGGCAAAGGCTCGTGGCCCCTTTATGTAACAGCATTCAAATATTTCAGCACTGTTTTCCCTCGCACATCCTGAGCTGGGGTTTGCTTTTTAGCAGGGAAAAATGCGATCAGTGAAGGACAGCATGGTGGTGCCCATGAGTTGGAATTGGTGGACAGCAGATCTCTGCTTGTCCCTGTTGTTGACCAAGCCTGGGTTGTTCATTTTCACCAAATTGCAATTTTATCCCCAAGATTGACAGTGATATAAAGATTAAAACTTGTTGGTGAACTGCTCTGGACCGTCTCATATTGGGACTGTAGGGTATAATTATCACAGAAATATAAATTCGTGGAATGGTTCGGAATATATCATAGAAATAGAAATTCATGTAATGAGCTTTAAAGTCCCTTTAAGGAAGGGACCATAAAGCTCATTCCATTCCACCCATCCCATCCCCCTCCACCCCAGCCATGGCAGGGACACCTTCCCCTGTCCCAGCTGCTCCCAGCCCCAATGTCCAACCTGGCCTTGGGCACTGCCAGGGATCCAGGGGCAGCCCCAGCTGCTCTGGGAATTCCATCCCAGCCCCTTCCCACCCTCCCACGGAACAATTCCTGCCCAAGATCCCATCCAGCCCCAATGGTTTGAAACCATTCCCTCTTCCTGGCACTCCAAGCTCTCGTGTCTCCATCTTTCCTGACACACATCCTACAAGGAGTAAGTTACTCTGTGTAACCAGTGCTTACCTTTGCCCAGGGAAGGAGTGTAAGTAAGGGCTGGGTTATTCCTGGATGCAAGCTCAGATCTCCAGTATCCAAATTCTTGTGCTCCACTGGACCCTGCAAGAAATAAAGCCCTTTATTCTGCTCTAAAATATTGACTTTATCCCACAAATAACACTGTCCCTGATTGGGAGGCCATGGTCTGTCAAAATCCATTTGTTTTCCAATGTTTAATGGAGGGATTTCAAAAGCTGCTCCTTTCCTCATCAATGGAAGTGACAAAACAATGTTATTTTTCCCAAATCTTGGAACCTCAATAATGTATCCCACTCATCTCCCAGCCACAAAGGTATTTTGTAAGTAAAGCAGGGTGGTTTTTATGGGTCAGATGTTGTTGTCCTACTGCACTGGAGCTTGTATCCTCCTGATGCCACACATGTTTGTTCTCTACTTAATTTTTAATGTATGAATTTGTTTTTATATTAAAATTCAATAAAATTTTAATTATAAAACACAATATATCACACTGAAGTATATATATCTACAGAGAGGCACATCTGTGGTTTTACAACAGATGGGAGGAACTCTGCAAATATTTAAGATGCAGATTTTACCACTAAAATGAGCACAAACCCAGCTTGCCTACAGATGAAAAGCTCAGGTAGGCCCAGGTTGAGTGCACCTAAATGGGTCCCTGATCTCAGTGAATGCAGAAAGTTGATGAGGAGTTATTGAATATCAGGAGGAAAATCAGAATTAGAGTTGCAAGAAGCCAAAAGAAAGGGAGAACCTCTAAGGTGCAGAACCAGCTTATCCATAAATATCTTTTATAGTTCTGAATCCTTTTTAATTTATACCTTTTCTGAACTGTAGATCTCCCTAACATTCACTGGCAGAAGAATCATCGTTCTGAACTCGTGGAAGGTCTGCACAGCAATTAAATAAATGGCACAGCACCTTTTGTGCAATTTACTTGTTGCCAGTTGCCATTCAGGACTCTCAATATGAAGAAATTCTCTATTTCCTTTCAATTTTTAAATCAGAATTTACTCTGCTGCACTTGCCACGTCTGTTTACTTTAGAAGTTATTCCCATGAACCTTTCAACAAGAGTAAAGCCAAACTAACAATTCAGGAGAAACCTGGGGTGAGAAGAAGGACATTCAAATAATAACAAATGATGAAAATTAAAGGCTGAGTTTGGTGCTTATTCAGAGTAGTCCAAAGTGAAATTCTCATGTAGCTATTAATCAAAAGTGAATAAATAAAGGTGATGGGAGGAGAAATAGGTCCTATGAAGAGAAATAATGCAGAATTTATCAGAGAAAAACTCTATTAGGATGGGTTCTTTCAGCTTGAACACCAATCTTTCTGGTTTCCATGCAATTTTGGGGCGGCTCCTCTCACCCAGCCTCGAGGCCACAAAAAACCATCATGGATTTGGGGCTTGGCCAACACAGACAGGCCACTGGAAGTTCTTCCTCAGCTCCTTTATCTCTCTTTTCTCACCGAAACTCTCAGTTTTTCACTTACACTTGCACATGAGAATGTGGAATATTGAAATCCAAATCTGAATAATAAATAAAACCAGATCTCCATGAATTATCCAGAGGAGCTGAACTGCACACTGCAGCTTGCTTTGCACTACCTTGAGCACACATCAACCCCTAAACTGGCACCCTGGATGCTGTTGCACTAAACATCACCAGCATTTTCTTTAAAGACATGGAAAATTCAGTGCCTGAAATGCAGCAGATTTTCCTATTCACTGCCCACATCATGAGGCTGACCCACATAATTTTAAGCAAGGAGCTGAAATCTCAGCCAAACTCCACAGAGATGCCACGGGATATTGTTTTAACTGTTTGCTGAACTCTTTCTAGAATTATTTGTGCTGAATTTTGGTGACACGAAGTGAATAAATAATCACATCTCACCTGGGAGCAGGAAATCTGAACAATGAGTTTAAAGCAGCAAAACCATTTTTGGGGAGGGGAGAAAGGAGAAATCTGAGTCGGAGAGCAAGGTCTGCAGGTTGTCTACATGCTTAAAATATTAATCAGTTGGCAACATTTCTCCTCTGGAACAGAAAAAAAAGCAGAAAAAAAGACATTCCATAGAGCCAGTAACACTCACAACTTGAGAAAGTGTAAGATGATCCTTGCTTTAGAAAAATCCATCAGCAGCTAAACTCCTAAAGCAGGGGAGTTCTCAGGATTGCTTTTAAAAAAAATAAAAAAGAAAAATAAAAAGAAAAAGAAACAGAAAAAGCTGCTGGTTCTCCTAAAAGTAAGGAAGGGTTGATGCTAATGATTGCTTTCTGTCATAATTGCAGCGAGCTGTCATCAACAAGGAATTGCAGCTCAGAACTCCTGGGAAGTAAAGCAAGAGAGGCAAATCTGTGTCAAACTTCTGCAGATGGTGCAGATTTATGCTCTCTATTAGACTCCAGTGGAACATGCTGTCTCTCACCTTTTGTTTTTTTTAATTAAAATTGAAAAAAAAAAGTAAGAAAAAGGGGGGGAAAAGTGCCATTATTAGTAATCTCCTCGGCATTTTTCACTCTGCGATTTGCTTTTTAAAATGATGACTCTGCCTGAAGTTTTTAACACCATAAATAAACTGAAACCTTTCTGCTTCCAGAATGTCACTGCTGTTTGTGAGCAGCTTTCCCTTTCTTCTTTCCTTTTGCTTCTTGCAGAGAAAGCTTAAACTCCATCTCCTTGGACTTTCAAAGGTGCCACACAGATCTATTTTTAAGCATCTATTTTCAGATGCAGAAATCAACTTCTTATTCTTTTTTTTTTTTTTTGTTTAATATCATGGGGAAAATGTTCCCTCCGTCTTCAGCACTCAGTGCAGTGCTGCAGGCACTGGAAATTCTGGATGTGGGAGGAGACCAAAGCCCAAAGTTCAGTGTCCCTCAGCCTGCAAGGAGCAGAGATAACAATGGGATGAAGGGGAATGGTTTTAGCTGGCAGTGGGTAAATTTGATGGGATTTTGGGAAAGAATTTTTCCCTGGGAGGGTGGAGAGGGGCTGGGATGGAATTCCCAGAGCAGCTAGGGCTGCCCCTGGATCCCTGGCAGTGCCCAAGGCCAGGCTGGGCACTGGGGCTGGGAGCAGCTGGGACAGGGGAAGGTGACCCTGGTGGAATGGGATGAGCTGTAAATTCTCTTCAACCCAAACCAGGCTGGGATTCTGTGATTGGGTTTTCCACAACCCTTTGTCCCTTGGCAATCTCGGTGTCACAGGTGCCCCTGTTTCCCAAACCATCATTTTCCTGTTTCTTTTCTTCTAAGACTGGAAACTGGACCCTCCAACCCCTTTGTAATTCAGTCTAGCAGCCATGCAAATGCAAATATTTCCATAATCCGAGTATGAATTAAAAGTCAAATTACTTTATGGATTTATTTATATTTGCACATGAGGGACTTCATCAAAACAGACCTCAAGAGCTGAAAAACAATTTTTTTTTAAGCACAGCTTTTCTCTTTCAGTGTTAGGTTAACAGGTTCAGCTCTGTGATATGGTAAAGCCAAGAGGGGAGAAGGAACTGTGCTCTGTGAATTTGATGAATTCTCCACTTGTGGTACAAGGCATCTAAATGGCTGTGAAGGAAGCATGAACATGTTACAAGAGTGTTTGAGCAGAATTGCTCTTCTTGGAGTGGTTTGGACAAGGCTGGAGGAGGGATTTGCATGTGGCTGTGCCATTCCAGCTCTGGAAAACCCCACGGTGATGCTCCTAAATCAGCCTGGGCTCAGGGCCTGCACTTGTTCCCCTCCTGCACACAAAAGTATTTCAGTCATGCCTTTGTGGTGATTTGCTTCTTTTTTTAAATTATTTTTTCTTCATAGCTCTCCTTCCACGTTTGGGGGAATTTAGTCTTTTTCACTGATTAAAATTTGGGATTCTGGAATAAAAAAAAAATAATAGTGACCTTTTGATGCAGTCTACAAAGTACTCCCACTAAACAGGCAATAAGTGAATCTAATAGACACCCCAACCCACGCCAAGTCCCATAAAATCAGGGTGTGAAGCATAAGGGAGAGAGGGATTCATATTAATAATTCATTCCAAGCAACCCCCTGGAGCAGTTTTACTATGATATGCTATGCAGAATGCTTCAACACACTAATTAATATTTTCAAAGTGTTCCACGAGCCCCTTTTAAAAGCACTTTTGCCATTCATTGGGCATTCTGCCTTCCAGGAGGGGAAGCTCAGGCCTGCCCCCCAGACCCAGGGCTGAGCTGCAGGCTTGGGGTGCAGAGGAAGAACCAACACCCCCCAAAGCTGCTGCAGCCCCCACGTGGATGTGCCTTTTGCTCCCCAAACCCAAAATGAACTGGAATAAACTACCCTGCCCTGTAGCCCAAAATGCAGGTGACCTCCAGAGAGATCCTGTAATTCCACTGAAGGGTCCCTGCCTCATTCCCCTTCCCAGAGTTTTCCAGGGAAAACTCTGCCAATAACTTGAGACAACAGCAAGTTCTTCTTCTTAGGCACGAATCTATTGTTTCTTACCACATATTTACAAACCAACCCAATTTCCTGCTTCAGTTAGCAAGAAAACACAGTGAGAATACGTTCAGCAATGAAAAAAGTGAAGTTTTAGAACTAATAAACTTAACCCAATGCTGGAATCTCAGAACAAAATTCCATCTCCATTACATTTAAATCTCTCCATTATATTTCTATTAAATGCACTATAACACTTAGGAAAAAATAAAAAGAGCCAGGGATGACACTTGACCTGCTTATGCTCCAAAAATCAAAACAAAAGGATTTTTTAAAGAAAAATAAGGCAGAACATACCCAGAGAGTGAACTCTGCCCAAATTATTGTTTCATGGTTGGTCCAAATAATCTCTTGTCTAATTAAGAGCTGAAAAATTCAAGCAGTGAATTATTTTAAACCCCTGGAGTGCCAGGGATTGTTTTGTAAAGGTTGGGGCGCTTCTTAAAAAGTGACACTGGACTAAGTTTCAGCAAAAATTGACTGATTTTAGAGGGAAAATATAGAGGATAAAGGTGCCTGGGATATCTAGGAATGCTGGAAAAATATGCCCAAATTTCCCACAGCCATCTAAAACACAGCTCCTACCTCTCCTTTGAAGATCCAGGTGATCTACACCAGGCTCAGTGCATCCCATCCTGGGGCCGGTGCCAGGATTTCCCCAAAGGAGGTGCCACTAACACAGATTGCACCAGAAACTCTTCTGACATTCAGGAAAACGTCAAAAAAAATGGGATTGTCCACTCTGGAGCTGGATCAGCTGCTGCTCCACGTGCAGCACCGAGCAGTGGAGGGACTGTGCTCTTCCACTCAAACCCACAGCAGTTCTGCCAATGCAAATATTAATAATCAAGATAATCGTGTTGGTTTTGGACACTCCCTTGAGGATGCCCTCTAACCCCAGCCTGGCAGTTTTTGAGAGATGTGCTCCAGCACAGCTCAGGAGCCTCTCTCCCCTCACAGCCCCTCTCAGGAGAGCCCCCGTGGGTGCTGGATGACAGCAAGGACAGGACCCCAAGCCCACAGACAGCCAGAAGGCAGCAGGAAGAGCCAGCAGGAAGGAACCTTCATTCCCAACTCCTGCCCATCCCACCCTGCTTCCCCCTGACACCCCAAAACTCACCAGGACTGCACAACCCAGCGTGGGGGAAGAGCTTTTTCATCTGCAGAGCCCCCAGACTGGTACCAGCCCCTCTCCCAGCATGCTGGGACCTGTAGGGTGTGCATTATATTGAGACCTTTAGGATGTGCATTATATTGGAATATTTAGGATGTGGATTATATTGGAACATTCAGTATGTGCATTATTTTTGTACCTTTAGGATGTGCATTATATTGGAATATTTAGGGTGTGCATTATATTGGAACATTTAACATGTGCTTTATATTGGAATCTTTAGGATGTGCATTATATTGGAATATTTAGGGTGTGCATTATATTGGAACATTTAACATGTGCTTTATATTGGAATCTTTAGCATGTGCATTATATTGGAATATTTAGGGTGTGCATTATATTGGAATATTTAGGATGTGCATTATATTGGAATATTTAGGCTGTGCATTATTTTTGTACCTTTAGGATGTGGGTTACCCTGCACCTGGAAAGCATCTCCCCACAAAGGGCTCATTTGGTGTAAGAGTCAGAAATTTGTTGGTTTTTTTTTTTTTTTTTTAGAATTCTGTGCTCTGGCTGCCCCTGATTTGGTGTTGACCTTTTGCCACTGAGGTTTTAACTAGGGGCTGTGCCCACTTTTTCAGGATTAATTCCCACTCCTGCAGCGAGGGCTCCCTGATATGAGGACAGGTGACACGGGGGCTCTGCTGGAACCTTCCAAACTTCACTCCTGCTCCAGCAGCTAACAAAATGCCCTTTTTGTTTTGGATCAGTGAAAGGGTGAGAAGAAACTCTTCCCTGCCCCAGCAGGAGCAGTGGCTTTGACTGGTGGTCAGGACCTGCTGGAGAATTTGGAGCTCTGTATCCAGAGGTAGAGGATCCTTTCAGGTGAAGAAGGAAACAAAGGAGCAAGGTCTTGTTTTTTCCCCTGCCAGGAAAACACAGGAGGTCAGCAACCTGTACCCAACCCCGGGCTGAGCTTTGTGAGCGGGGTTCAAGCTGCTGCCTGGGCAACCAGGGCAGACAGGGGAGCTGGAAAATCCTCCCTGAGCCCTGAGCACAAAGCCCAGACCTGCCTGGCAGGAGGGCAGAGGGGAGAAAGGAGCAGGAATTGCTTCCAGGGCCGTGCTGGTGTGCAGATTTGCTGGATTTTCCTCCAGAGCTCACATCCCTCCTGGCCAGGGCGATGCAGCCTTGGAATGACAACCTGGGAAGGGCAGGATCTGCCCAACATCCCACTTTCCTTTTCTTTCATTTCCTTTCATTTTTTCTTTCCTTTTTCCTTTCCTTTCTGCTTTCCTTTCATTTTTCCTTTCCTTTCCCTTTCCCTTTCCTTTCCTTTCCTTTCATTTTTCCTTTCATTTTTCCTTTCCTTTCTCTTTCCCTTTCCTTTCATTTTTCCTTTCCTTTCTCCTTTCCTTTCATTTTTCCTTTCCTTTCTCCTTTCCTTTCATTTTTCCTTTCCTTTCTCCTTTCCTTTCATTTTTCCTTTCCTTTCTCCTTTCCTTTCATTTTTCCTTTCCTTTCTCCTTTCCTTTCATTTTTCCTTTCCTTTCTCCTTTCCTTTCATTTTTCCTTTCCTTTCTCCTTTCCTTTCATTTTTCCTTTCCTTTCTCCTTTCCTTTCATTTTTCCTTTCCTTTCTCCTTTCCTTTCATTTTTCCTTTCCTTTCTCCTTTCCTTTCATTTTTCCTTTCCTTTCTCCTTTCCTTTCATTTTTCCTTTCCTTTCTCCTTTCCTTTCATTTTTCCTTTCCTTTCTCCTTTCCTTTCATTTTTCCTTTCCTTTCTCCTTTCCTTTCATTTTTCCTTTCCTTTCTCCTTTCCTTTCATTTTTCCTTTCCTTTCTCCTTTCCTTTCATTTTTCCTTTCCTTTCTCCTTTCCTTTCATTTTTCCTTTCCTTTCTCCTTTCCTTTCATTTTTCCTTTCCTTTCTCCTTTCCTTTCATTTTTCCTTTCCTTTCTCCTTTCCTTTCATTTTTCCTTTCCTTTCATTTTTCCTTTCATTTTCCCTTTCCTTTCATTTTCCCTTTCCTTTTTCCTTTCCTTCCCTTTCATTTTTCCTTTCCTTTCCTTTTTCCTTTCCCTCACAACTCGAACATGGAATTTAGCACTCCAGACTGACAGCAGGACTCCTGTTCGTAGAACACCCTCAATAACAAACGCTGTTGAAGAGAGCAGCCCTCACTCCTGACTTTTGTACAGCCTGGGCTGTGCAGAGAAATCTCCCAAACAACAACTCTGACCTTTTCCCCATGGATGTCCCAAGGCGAGCTGGCTCTCGGGCTGTGGGCTTTGTGGCCCTCTCGCCGTGCAGAAAGGATTTAAACTGATTTTTGGGATCCAGAACAGTATTTTCGGGTGCCTTTTCTCCACCCCCCGGGGCCGGAGCCCTGTCCCCCCTGCCCTGCCCGCTGTCCCGACCATCCCCGGATCCTTTGGGATGCAGCTCCGGGGCTCACGGCGTGGGCTGGGATGGGGACAGCTCGGGATTTTGGGGTTTCAAGGGGGACTCCAGGTTCTGTGCCTTCTGTTCCCCCCTCAGCAGAAAAAAATAGGTTTGGGTGAAATGCTGGGAGCTGGGGATGGAAAGCTTAAGAGTGTTTTTTGTTTGAAAGCTTAAGAGTGCCATCGTGTGGATCTGGGATTGGCGTTCCCTCTCCATGGAGCTCTGAACCCTCCTCTCTCCCCCAAAAAACACTGTTCTTCTAATTCCCTAATAAATCTGTTGTTTGGGGTCCCACTGTCTCACCCACTCTGTATTTGTAACTCCTCACCCTTCTTTTCTTTTTGTTAATAATCTTTTTTTTTTATCATCGTTACTTTTTATTATCATTGCACTTCATTACTGGTTTAACCTTTTCCCTTTTTTTGTTTATAGAACACACTTTGTCCTGGCACAAATCACATGAAACTAAATAAACCATGGGACAAGAAAGCAAGAAGAAAATAAATGTCTTCATTCTGAAGCCATTTCCTTTGTGCTTTTGGACTCTGGGGCTCTTTACATTTCAGAGTTTCATGTTTTACTGGCTATTAATCGCCAAATTTAAAAATAAAAAGATAAACTGCTCTTTCTGCCTGTGGTTTAGGAACACACAAAATATTATATTTTGAACATTACAAATCTGTAAGGATTTAAATTCCATACATCTCTCAGTTAGGAAAAAAAAAAGGAAATAACTGAGATTTCCCAAAGTGAGTTACATTTTTACAAAAAAAACACAGGTAAGGAATTTTTAATATTCAGATTTGAATGGGCAAGCAAAGACATTTTCCTTTTCATGAATGCAATGGAGGCTGATTAACAAAATAGTGTTAATAAAAAGTATTTAAGGGCATGGGACTGATCCTGCCCTGAACTTGATGGCCTCATTCCCTCCCAGTGCAGCAGGTCTGGGCTAAAATCTGTGTGGATTTTTGGTCAGAAAGTTTTTAACCCATGTTATTGAAGTCAGGAATCACTCCCACTGCCTTGACCAGGGTGGTTTGGAACATCTCCCCTCCTAAATATCCATTTTTAAGCAATTCAGCCCCAAATCTGACCTTGACACTATTATTTGCTTAAAACCAGCCTCTGCATCCCAAGGATTTGCTCCTTTTTTAAAGAACTTTTGCATTCAAATGCCATGGGGAAGTATCAAAAACACCCAGAGCCATGCTCAGATAAAAAAAAATTAAAAAGCAGATTTTTACCCAAAATGTTGGTGGGGTTTTGTGTTCCAGGTGTGAAACAGCAGCTCCAAGGCTCCAGCACCAGGGCAGGTGAGGCTCGTGTGGATCTGGGGGTTACAACAGCAGAAAGTGAGAATATCAGGGCAGAAAATTGCATCTAATTTGGTTTAAATTCACAGAAGCCTCAGTCTTTTGGGACGTATTTTTACTTTACATATTTGTTCATGTGAAATGTTCTCGTCACCAAACATGCTTTAATATTCAAGGGGAAACTGATTCTGCTTTTGCCTCCTTACTCTTCCCACACCAAAAACAAAAATAAAGCTGCTTTTGCATCACCCAGGCTTCCCTCCTCCCCCCATCCTTCAACATTCCAGCCTGGAAAGTAAAAGCACGAATAACACCGGGAAGTTGGGAATTTTCTGTGTTAAAAAATGTGCCAGAAAATTCCTGCTTTTCTCACCAGATCTCGTGGAGGGTTTGGGAGAAAGGATACAAAGGTTTTAAGGCAGGGCACATTCATTTCCAGTGGTAAATCTCAGCCCCTGAAAGTGGCTCCTGTAAACTTCATTTTAAAAGCAGGCTGGAGGCAGGCTCTTGCAGCCCTGTGGTTGAATAATTCATATTATTTGCCATCATTTAGAGAAGCTGCTGAATGCCAGGGAATAAATATTTGGAAAAGTAGGGAAATGTGTCCTTCAACAACAGGGGAAGGGAGAGGTGCCAGCAGCAGGGAGCAGTCAAAGCTGCACCTTCTGTGGGTGGGGTTTGAAGGACCAGTTTAAGGGAGCAGTTTGAAGGAGAAATTTAAAATACCAGTTTAAAGAACCAGCTTAAAGCACCTGTTTAAAGCTCATCCACCCAGCTCTGCCAAATAAAACCCAGCAGCAAATCCTCTCTGGACAATCCCAAATAAGCCAGGCCTGAAACCAAGGAAAAAAGCCCCAGGAAAAGTCTGAAATGTGCTCCCACCAGTGAAGCTTCCCCATTCAAAGAATTTGGGAACTGGAAGCATCTGGGTGAGGGTTTAAAGGACCAGTTTAAAGGACCAGTTTGGAGGACATGTTTGAAGGACCAGTTAAAAAACCCAGTTTAAAGGATGAGTTTAAGGGACCACTTTAAAGCACCTGTTTAAAACTCATCCACCAGCTCTGCCAAATAAAACTCCAGCAGCAAATCCTCTCTGGACAATCCCAAATAAGCCAGGCCTGAAACCAAGGAAAAAAGCCCCAGGAAAAGTCTGAAATGTGCTCCCACCAGTGAAGCTTCCCCATTCAAAGAATTTGGGAACTGGAAGCATCTGGGTGAGGGTTTAAAGGACCAGTTTAAAGGACCAGTTTGGAGGACATGTTTAAAGAACCAATTTAGAAATCCAGTTTAAAGGATGAGTTTAAGGGACCACTTTAAAGCACCTGTTTAAAACTCATCCACCAGCTCTGCCAAATAAAACTCCAGCAGCAAATCCTCTCTGGACAACTCCAAATAAGCCAGGCCTGAACCAGCGAAAAAGCCCAGCTGAGGGAAAATCCTTCCCCAGGACAAGCCTAAAACGTGTCCCCACCAGTGAAGCTTCCCCATCCAAAGCATTTGGGGTCTGGAACAAGCTGGGTGGGAGTTTAAAGGACCAGTTTAAGCGACCAGTTTCAAGGAGAAATTTAAAATACCAGTTTAAAGCATCTGTTTAAAGTTCATCCATCTAGGTCTGCCAAATGAAAGTCCAGTGGAAAATCTCTGGACAACTCCAAATAAGCCAGGCCTGAACCAGCGAAAAAGCCCAGCTGAGGGAAAATCCTTCCCCAGGACAAGCCTAAAATGTGCTCCCACCAGTGAAGCTCCCCCGTCCAAAGCATTTGGGGTCTGGAACCAGCTGGGTGAGGGATTAAAGGACCAGTTTAAGGGACCAGTTTGAAGGACCAATTTAGAAACCCAGTTTAAAGGATGAGTTTAAGAGATCACTTTAAAGCACCTCTTTAAAGCTCATCCAGCACTCTGCCAAATAAAACCCAGCAGCAAATCTTCTCTGGGCAATCCCAAATGAGCCAGGCCTGAACCAGGGAAAAAAACGCAGCTGAGGGAAAATCCTTCCCCAGGACAAGCCTAAAATGTGCTCCCACCAGTGAAGCTTCCCCATCCAAAGCATTTGGGGCATGGAGCAAGCCCCCTCTAAAGGAATTGCTTGCCCTGCTGCCTTTGCCATCAGTCAGAGGCTGGTAATAAAATCTGGAGCTGTTTCCTTACACCAGCACTGCGATTTACCTACTCTAATAGACAATGCAAATGCTAAAAGGCACATATACATCTTCATTATATAAGCTGGTGCCTGAGTCATTTTCCTCCAGAGACAGTTTTATTCATTTTTATACAATTTGCCTACTGTACAGTGCAGATGGTTTCTATTAAGTAAAATATCTGTTTGCTTCCAAATTTTTAGTTTTCGTGATTAAATTACTTGAAAATGATGGTACATTGTGTTACTCTCCTTCATGAGTTAATGCAGTTGCAATTGCACAAGGCTGGAGTGGAAAGCCCAGTTCCATCCACTCAGAAAATGGGGGTTTGGCCACGTGCTGGGAATTGCTGGGGTCTGGTTTATAGGTGCTGCAGTGTTTTACAAGAAGGCAGAACTACGGGAATTATTTACTGAATGTATATATCTCAGCAAGGAGTTTAAACAAAAATGTTGGGCAACGTGATGAGAGGTAAAAAAAATGAAATAAATAAAATTAAATAATATTAAATTAAAGTAAAATAAAATAAAAATAAAAANTGTTTTTTTGGGGGTTTTTTGGGGAGTTTTGGGGTTTTTGTTTTGGATTTTTTGTGGGAATTTATTTTTTTGCTTTTTTGTGGGTTTTTTTGTTGGTTTTGGGTTTTTGTGGGGTTTTTTGGGGGGATGTTTCTGGTTTTTTGCTTGTTTGTTTGTTATTTTTTTGGCTGTATTTTTGGGGTATTTTTTTGTCTTTTTTTTTGGCTTATGGAGAAACTGCTGCTTGTGTGGGAGCGAGGGGTGGGAGGCAGGGCCGGGAGTGTGACATCCATCGCTGTGCTGCCACCGGGTGGATGGCTGCGAAAGCTGCACGTTCCCAGGGAGCTGCAGGAGCAGGGAGCGAGGAGCTCCCCAAAAACTGCCCTGGACCCCCGAGACAGGGACAGCCCCGCAGCAAGGACGGGATGGTGCCCAGCTCACCTGTGTGCCAGCTGATAACCACGGCTGGGGTCGCAGCAAGGCAAAGAAGCCTAAAATAAAAATGGTTTGGGTTGGAAGGGGGATTTATAGGATGTCTAGAGCACCCCTGCCATGGCCAGGACACCTTCACTGTCCCAGCTGCTCCCAGCCCCAATGTCCAGCCTGGCCTTGGGCACTGCCAGGGATCCAGGGGCAGCCCCAGCTGCTCTGGGAATTCCATCCCAGCCCCTCCCCATGCTCTCCAGAAGTCACACAGACACAGAATCACACATTCACAATCCTCAGGTTG
>VWZV01008848.1:8906-26374 GCA_013397155.1 Irena cyanogastra
TCCCCGAACTCCCCCGCCTCTCCGGTTCCCCCCGAACCGCTCGGTTCCCCCGGTCTCTCCGTTCCCTCACACTGCCCCCCGCCGCTTCCTCCCCGCTCGGTCCCCGCGATGTCCCCCCGCTTCTCCCCGGTGTCCCCTCCCGGTCCCCTCCCCGCCCCCCGCCGGTCCCGCTGGCTCCGCCTCCGTTGCCAGGGCGGAGCGTGGCGTTGCTAAGGGGCGTGTCCTCCCGCAGTGTCTCTCTCGCGATATTTCGCCCTCTTCTCGCGTGATCTGCCGTCCGTTGCTCGGAGACGCTGGTACCGCCGGCCGCCGCCATGGTGAGAGCGGAACCGGGCCCGGGCCGGGGCCGGGAGGAGAACCGGGGCCGGGGGGAGAACTGCAGCGGCTGCTGAAGGGTGCCCGGCAGCCGGGATGTGCGAGCAGGGGAGGGCGGTGGAGCCCCGCGCCCCGATGTCTGCGAGCCCCGTCCTGTCGCGGTCCGCTCCCGGGGAGGGTACGGAGCCCCTCGGCGCCGTGCCCAGCACTGCGGCGGTGTGCTCAGGCGGTATTTTGGGTACAGGTGTTTTCTGACTCGGGGTTCACCAGGAGCTGAGTCTCTTCCAGGCCGCTCCCGGGCCCCCGGCTCCGTGTCGCCGTTGTCCCCGTCTCTAGTGTGAGAGCAGGGATGCTCCGGGGCCCCGAGCAGCACGGTTTCCTCCTCGTTCATTCGCCTCCTGTGCTTCTCTTTCTGTCCTCAGGCACCCAAAAAGAAAGCAGGGAAAGGGGGCAAAGGCCCGGCGGTGGTGGATGCCTTGGCCCCGGAGGAAATGAGCAGGGAGCAGGTGAGAGGTCCCCGGCGAGGAGGGCTGAGGACGTGTAGGAACAGCTCTGGGGACCCTGCGTGGCGCCTGGCCCCGGCTCCGGGGACAACAGGTGCAGAGGGTGACAGGGCCGAGCAGCCGGGCTTTGTGTCACTGGCGCCTGCCTCGGGCTGGGGAGGGGTTCCTGGTGCTCCGGGGAGGAGCAGCCTCCCCATCCCAGCCTCTGCTCGCCAGCCCTGGGTGCTGGGCCACACCTGGAACCTTGGGGCCCCTCTGGACGAGAAAGACCTTGAGGGGCTGCAGCATGCCCAGAGAAGGGAATGGAGCTGGGGAAGAGTCTGGAGCACAAGGAGTGGCTGAGGGAGCTGGGAAGGGGCTCAGCCTGGGGAGAAGGAGGCTCAGGGGGGCCCTTGTGGCTCTGCACAGCTCCTGACAGGAGGGGACAGCCGGGGGCTCGGGCTCTGCTCCCAGGGAACAGGGACAGGAGGAGAGGGAACGGCCTCAGGCTGGGCCAGGGGAGGTTGAAGTTGGATATTGGAAAATTTCTCCTGGAAAGGGTTGTCCAGCCCTGGCCCAGGCTGCCCAGGGCAGTGGTGTAGTCCCCATCCCTGGAGGGATTTAAGAGTCATGTGGATGTGGCACTTGGGGACATGGGTTAGGAGTGGCATTGACAATGCTGGAGGAACAGTTAAACTTAGCTTTAAAGGCTTTTCCAACCCAAACAGTTCCCTGAACTGTATTTAAGCACCTGACTGTTGTGACAGGTGGAAGAATTATAAAAGAAAGCCCTCATAAAATCAGGCCTGCTCTGTTAAACTAATAGGTAGTCTGTCACTTGTTCTAAGTGCAGCTAGTAGTTTGCGAGTTCCCATGCAAAAACAATCTTGGAATGAATAGTTTGTTAACATAACAACCTATTCTTGTGTGGAAAATAAGTGCACCTGCATAAACATCAGATCTGTTCCATGAGAACCCACAAAAGAAAAATGTAAACAACCTGAACCTTAGCACGTACACACAATCACCTTCGGAGCAATAAATGAATAGTGAGAAAACCACCAGCCAATAGATTTTGCACACGAGGTCTGTGACAAGTGTATAAAATGAGTAATGTGAATAGAGACTGGGCTTTTCCTGCACGAAGAAAAGGGAGTCTCGCCTGTTTTATGCCAATATCTGGGATTGCTGTTACTGGGCACTGCCAGCCCCATCCCAGGCTGCGCCCAGGCAGGTGAGGTTCTGTGACTCCTTTCCCGAAGCTGCTGGCTTAGTCAGGGACCTGCACAGCTCCACGCCAGCGACAGCCACCACATCCTGCCGCGTTTGGGACGTGGAGTCTCCAAAGGCACCTGTGCAGGGCCTCCCTGCCCCCTCACCTGTCTGTTCTCTTGGCCTCGCAGCTGCTGGAGCACATGGTGCGCCTCCGGGAGGAGCTGGACCGGGAGCGGCAGGAGCGGAACTCCTTCCAGCTGGAGTGCAACAGGATCCAGAGCTACTGGGAGATCACCCGGCGGGAGCTGGAGGAGAGGAAAGCGGAGCTGCGGAACCGCGACCGGGAGATGGAGGAGGCGGAGGAGCGGCACCAGCTGGAGATCAAGGTGGGGCTGAGGGGCTCCAGGTGAGCCTTGGGCAGCTCTGAGGAGGAGAGGAGGAGGAGCTGGGCTGGATGCCGTCCAGGAATGTCTCAGCAGCATCCCAGTTCCAGGAGTTTCCTGCTGAGCCCCTCACCCGGTCTCTGGCCTGTCCTTAGGTGTACAAGCAGAAGGTGAAGCACCTGCTGCACGAGCAGCAGGAGAACCTGACAGAGCTGAAGGCAGAGGGAGTCCTGTCCCTGAAGCGGGCCCAGAAGGATCACTGGGAGCAGGAGCAGGAGATGTGGAAAGAGAAGCGCTCCTTGAACATAAGGCTGAAGGAGCAGGAGTTGGCCAATGAGGCAGCTGTTACAAACCTCTGCCTGGTATGTCCCTGGCTGGGCTAAAGCCACCTGTGAGGTGCCTCATCCCCAGGGTGGGAGCAGGAGTGGGGTCTTGCCTCCCTGACTCTCTCTGGGGTGGGATGGGATTTCTGGTGCAGGAATGGGGAGAAGGGATTCCTGGGTGACCCCTCTCCCACAGTGGGGAGCTGTGAGAGCAGCTGCAGAACCTACAAACCACTGTTTGCATTAACATGGGATCAGAATCCTTTCCCAAAGAGCAAGAGGGAATCCCTGGGGATGGGCTGACTTGGGATTTGGTTGTTCCTTCCAACACGGAGTTTCTTCCTCACAGAAACATGAGGAGGAGATGGCCCGGCTACGCAGCGACTTCGAGCTGCAGACCAAAGGTCAGGGCATGAGGCAGATCCCACAGGAGCATGACAGGGAGAGCTGCTTCTGGTTCCCAAGCAGCACCTTGAGCATATGGCAGCAGGTTCTTCTCAGTTCTGGCCATTTTTTCCTTCCCAGTTCTGGTCAGCTTCCCACCGCAGTTCTGGCTGACCTCCCCCACCCCAGGTTCTGGCCAGTTTTCCCCACAAGTCCCAGCTGGTTTTCCTCTCCAGTTCAGTCTAGTTTGCTCTCCAGTTCTGGCTGTTTTTCCCTCCCAATTCCAGCTGGTCCCAGCCCACACAGTTTTGGCAAGCATTCCTTCAGTTATGGCTGTTTTTTCTCCCTTCCCCATTCTGGTCACTTTTCCTCCCCAGTTTCAGCCAGTTTTTCCCCAGCTCTGACAATTTTCCCCCCAGAGATGGAGGCCAAGTACACCAGGAAGATGCAGGCACTGCGGGATGAGATGGACCTGCGGAGGAAGACAGAGATCCATGAGCTGGAGGAGAGGAAGAACACCCAGATCAGCGAGCTGATGGGGAACCACGAGGGGGCTTTTGGTGCCATCAAGAACTACTACAACGATATCACCGCCAAAAACCTGACCCTCATCACCCTCCTGAAGGTATTGTCCATCCCTGTGCCACCCCTCCACCCAGGGACTGCTCCTGCCAGGGTATCAGCTGGATCTGGCAGTTCCTGGGTGTCAGTGTGGGTGCTGCTGGTGGCCTGTACACCAGCACATGAGTGGGGAGGATGTCCTGAGGGCATGGGGGACTTGAGGGGCTGGGCAGCTCCCAGGAGCCAGCACTTGTGTTCCCAAGAATAGGAGCAGGTGGAAGACCTGAAGAAGAAGGAGGTTATGTTGGAAAAGGAGAAGGCAGATGTGCTGCGTGAGAACAAGGGGCTGACAGAGCCACTGCAGGAGGCCCAGGAGCTGGTGGCTGAGCTGCAAAAGAAGTTGGTTCACTATTACAGGGACAAGGAGGCCCTGATGGTGAGTGGCCAGCCCTGTCCTTTCATGGGCTTGTTCTTGGAGGGAAACACTGACCTCTGCCACTTAGTGTGCTGCGATTGCTGGGCAAAACAAGTCCTGTTTTGCTTACTGTGTATTTGTGGGATCTCAGATGGGATCCAGAGGGAAACTGGAAGAGAGACCAGCCCCACTGCAGGGGGGTTGGTGTGGGTGCTGCCTGGTTTTCCCTCTGCTGCTTACTCTCCTCCCTTCCCAGAACACATCTCCAACACTTCCCAGACAATCATGTGCTCTTTAACCCTCCCTTCCCATTGACAGAACTCTAAAGCTCATCTGAAAATCACCCAGAAGGAACTGAAGGACCTTCAGTGGGAACATGAGGTGCTGGAGCAGCGGTTCAGTCAGGTGAGACCTGCAGGCAGGGCTGGGCATCCCATTCCCTCCCCAAACCTTCTCCAAACCCTCTGCAGAGGATAGGGCGTGGGGCTTAGCAGAGGCCGTGCTTAGCCCAGGGCTTTCCAAAGCTAATCCGGAGTCGGGTGATAAGCGCTGCTCCCAGCAAAGCTGCTCCCAGCTCCAGCCTCTCCCACGGTCAGCAGACAGGCCTGGCCTTGTCCTTTGCCAAGCAATCATGCACGCTCCAGCGGGGCCCCGAGCTGCCGGGGCTGCATGGGGCAGAGCTGGGACAGGGGGGATTGCCACGGGTCCCTCCTGCCGGGGTTCCGGGGTCGCTCCCTCCCATTCTGGGGTGCTTGGGAAGAGCCCTGCAGAGCAAGTGCTCCCCCCCACTAACCCAGATAAATCTTTTGAGGCAGGAGAGAGCTCATTTGCAATTCGTAGAAATCCCCAGGAATATGAACATTGATCCGAGGCCTCATTAACAATCCATCATTAAGACAGCGCCAGATTCAGAGCGTTCAGAAATAGGCTTTGGAGGAGAGACTGTGTCCTAATTAGGACACTTATTAACTAGCTGTGAGCCAGGGACTGCTGCCAGCTGTGGGGATGAGAGAAGAGACCCCCATGTGCCGGGGGCCCTCGCTGGGGTCTGAATTAGTCCTGCAGGGAGCCCATTGGGGCATTCCATGCCTGGAGGGGAGGAGGAGGAGGAGGAGGAGGGAGAAGCGCAGGTGCTGCACCATGGAGGGAGGGAGAGAGGGAGGGAAGAAGGGAGGGGGGAAGCTGTGCTGCAGCACCTGCCTTCCCTGTGGGCTGCAGGTGCCGTGGGGAACGGCTGGGCTGAGCTGCTGGACCAGTTTTCTGCCCCATTTGTGCTCCACACCATTATGCAGACCCCAGTCAGCCTTGTGCAGGCCCCTGTGTCCCCCAGGGTGCTGAGGGTGCTGTGACACTGTGCTGTCTCCTGGAGCAGGTCCAGGAAGAGCGAGACGAGCTCTATCAGAAGTTCACCAGAGCCATTAATGAGGTGCAGCAAAAAACGGGGTTCAAGAACCTGCTCCTGGAGCGGAAGTTGCACGGGCTCCTCACTCTCCTGGAGCAGAAGGACGTGGAGCTCAGCGAGGTCGTCGCAGCCTCCAACCTCGAACCCAGCGCTCTCTCCTTGGTCTCGCACAAGCTGGAGGTACTGGGGCCCGGCGAGGGCTGGATGTGAGGGGCAGGGCCCACTGTAGGGTGCCTGCTGCCCCTGGAAAGCAGCAGTTCCCGTCCTGCCTGGCTGTAGGTGGCATGTCACTCGTTCCAGCACTCTCAGGGCCACGTGTGGTGCTGCGGGGCACTCGGCTCTGCCTTGAGAGCGGAGCGTGTGGGTGTCAGAGTTTGGCACTGATCTGTCCCTCAGGTGGGGCCTGTTTTGAGGAGCGTGGCCGCAGGCTCCGTGGCACTGCCAGCACCCTGTGCTGCCACACAGCCATCTGACTGCCAGCAGGTCCAGTGGCACCCAGGGGCTCTGTGCGGGGGAGACTGCACCTGGTGAGCCTCGCCTGGCCATGGGGACAGTGCAGACAGGATCCTGGGGCTCTGCGGTGTCTGCCGTGCTAAAAATACCTCTGCAGAGAGCCTGGAGACCCACATTCCTGCAGCCTGCTGCAGCTGGAGCCAGGCAGCAGTGCTTGCTGCGGGCTGGGCACAGACACAGGGAACGAGGGCTCCACCACCTGGTGCCCTCCTGCTTGTCCCCACCCGGGTCCCTGCTGCAGGGGGAGTCAGGGAAGCTCTGGGATGCTCTGGGATGCATACCAGGCCTATGGGACAGGCAGCGGATGTGTCACCTCCCAGCGGGTGGAAGGAAAACACATTCCTGGGATGGCATCACTGGCGTCAGGCTCTTCTGCAGCTGTTGGGGTCCCTGAATTCCTCCTCTCAGCTGCCTCGGGGAGCCTGGCTCCCTGTAATTCCCGTGGTGCCGTGGCAGCAGGGTGGTGCTGCTGGAGCAGGTGCTGCCAGCACTCCCCACACAGTGGGGCAGATTGGGATGGCTGTGGTGTTCATCCGGGAGCTCCCTGTCCCTGCCCGGGGCTGGCTGTCCCTGGCAGTGCCACTCAGAGGGGGCAGGGTGGTGGCCACCTGCCAGGCCGTGCTGCCGGCTGCTCCGCTCGCGCTGCAGCTCCTCCGTGTGCTCTGCCACGCCACACCCGCCCATGGCACAGCCATCGTGTCTCCAGGGCTGGGCAGTGCAGCCTCATCCCAATCTCCCCTTGCAGGACGTGCTCAATTCCAAGAATGCCACCATCCAGGACCTGCAGCTCCAGCTGGCCCGAGTCTGCAAGGTAAGGACGGGGAGGAATCCTGGAGAGGTTTAAGAGCCATGTGGATGTGGCACTTGGGGACAGGGGTTAGTGCTGGCCTTGGCACTGCTGGGGGAACATTTGGACTCAGTGATGTTGGAGGCATTTCCAGCCCAAACAATTCTGTGATTCCATAGCTTTGGCTTGGGGGTTTGAAATGAGACTAGGGGTGCAGGGAGCTCTCCTCTGCTGATAAAGGGGCTGACAGGGACCCTTTCCTCGCAGGCACACAACGACATGCTGCAGACCTTCGAGGCAAAGCTGACAGCCTTTGGCATCCCCCTGGACAACCTGGGTTTCCAGCCACTGTCCTTCCCCTTCCCAGAGCAGGAACTGGGGAAGGGCCCTGCTGGACTTGTTGCAGTGCCCACCTGATGCTGGCAGCACTGAGGGTCCCACTGGTACACTGGTGGTGGGGCTGTGCCCTTTTCCTGCCCTGTGTCTTTAAACAGACCCCAGTGGGCATCTTTAGGAACCTCTCCTTCCAAGGGAGACCACAGCTGGAGTGCTCCAGGCATTCCACCCACCCCACCAGCCTGCCCCTGGGGCTGCTTCTGTCTCCACAAAAGTGGGAGGCGATTTTTCGAGACAAACAGTGATGTTTGGAATTTTTAATGGCATTGGTGGTGTCATTCCTGTGTCCCCAGGGGGAGGCTGTGCCCCTCTAACTGCCCCGGTATGTTGTGTAGGAGTAGGGGCTGATCAGCAGCGGGACGTGGAGCTTCTGGGCCGGGTTGGTGATGATGAAGACGACCTGAGGGAGAGTGAGGAGACAGCAGTGGGAATCTCCCTCCCATACTGAGGCCCTGGGGAGTGCAGCCCCTTGAGCCTGGCCCCAGCCCGCAGATTTTCTGTGTCACCTGTCCCAGTCTCCAACACTCCATACCTCCACAAAGGGGTAGAAGCTGGTGTGCCCCAGTCCCTGCCAGTACTCAGCTGTCTCAAAGTGCAGCTTGTAGGTGCCAGCCTTGGCCTGTCCCGGTGCCAGGAGGGGCTGGCAGCGCCCATCCACATCCGTGTGCCTGAAACCAGACCAAGCCAGTCCTGCTGTACCCCGAAACGCAGCCCTGCCCCACCCCCAGAACCTGCCCTGGCTGTACCCCCAGAACCTGCCCTGGCAATACCCCGAAACACCTGCCCTGCCACCAGCAAACAAACCCCAGGTGAAGGCTGGGCAGCCAGTTGTGCCAGGAGCCTTTGGCCAAGCTCACAGGGCACTGGCAGCAGTGTCCCTGCCCCACTCCGGTGCCACCAGCTCTCCTACCTCTGCGCCAGCTCCGTCCACTGCGGCCCCGGCTCCTGCAGCTGCGCCAGGCGGACGACAAGGCCGGCTGCCGGCAGCCCCGTGGCCGTGTTCAGCACGTGGGTGGTCAGGGTGCCCTTTCCCACCTCAGACATGCCGTCAGCCTGTGGCAGAGGGGGAAGCAGCGCTGGGACCTGTCCTGGCAGCACCATCTGCCTTCTCCTTGTGCTGCAGCCAAGCCCCCGCGCTTCACTCTTCCCCAGAGCTGGGATATGCAAACCCACGTCCTTCCCATGCCACCGTGCTCAGCCCCAGGCACTGCAGCCACGGTGCGTGGGTGCCAGCTGGTTCCCACCAGGATGCAGGGCTCTGCTTACGGCAGCACTGTGCTCCCTGCTCACCTGCCTGTCCTGGTGGGCCTCAGCACGGCACAGCAGCCAGCCTGGACCTGACGAGGAAGCAGCCCTGTCCCAGCAGCCCCATCCCTGCCCACAGTATCACGTGCGGGTGGACATTGACCCTGCCCAGCTCTCTGGAGCTGGCTGGCGTCAAGGTCAGCACTGCCAGGGGCAGCCAGGCCCCTTCTTCTCCTGGAGCTCCAGGCTGGGGTGGGAGCACGATTCGGGGCTCCGTCCCAGCAGCCGGCAGGACCAGGCAGCCTCCCTGGATCCGGACCAGCTCCCACTGCCAGCCCGACCCCAGCACCGGCTGGCGTGGGGATGCCACCCTGGCGAGCTTACCTGGCTGTCCTCTGTCCCACTTGGCCAGGGACCTGTGGCCGGTGACCCCACGCAAAACGCCATCCCTGGCCCCGGTCTCCCTTCCTGGCGCCACGGCCTCTCCCGTGCAGCTGGCGCGGCTGGATGCCGCTATCCTGGCACGGGGCTCCCGCAGAACCGGGTGCTCCTCCCCGGCTGGGCTGAGCCGGCACGGGCGGCTTCCCAGGAGCCCCGCTGGCACCCACACTCCGGCAGCGCCGTGGCCCCGAGGCTGGTGGCCTGGAGCCCGGTGGGAAGCTGGTGCACTCTGCCAGGAGGAGCCACAGCACAGCTGCCATGCCGGTCTGGGCTCCCACCATGGAAAGCACCTGGAGTGCATCGGTGCCGTGGCAGCTGGGCACGCGGGGCTGTCAGGAGCCAGCACCAGCTTCAGCACAGCCTTGCTCTGCCCTTCTGCACCGCTGGGGCACGGGGGGCTCCCGGTCTCGCCTGCACCGTGATGTGGTGGCTCCCAGCCCGTATCCCCCCAGGTCAGCAGCCTGGACCTCCAGTGTGTATTCAGGGACCACTGTGGCAAGAGGCTGTGTCACCCACAAGTGGGGGAGGAGCTCGGTGGGGGCTAAGTCCAGGGCTCACCTCTGCCACCAGCCCCTGCGTGGCCACAGAGACCAGCCCAGAGCTGCTGTTGATGGTGAACATCCAGGCTGGGGCTTCTCTGGCACCTGGCTCAGGATGGAATAGCTCACAACGCCATTGCTGGAGTTCACAGCATCGTCTGCGTCAGTGGCCAGCACCTGCAGCACCCATGTGCCTGGAGCAGGTGGTTATTGCTGACCTGTCACACATCCCTCCAATGCTGCCTGCCACATGGTAGCTGTGGTCCCACCTGGCTCAGCTCCCTCCAGCACACAACTGTGGAAAACTGCCTGGGTGAACACAGGCCTGTTGTCGTTCTGGTCAGTGACGGTGATGATGATCTCCATGGGGTCTTCCACGGGCTGCCCGTTGGCTGACACGGCGTGGGAGTAGAGCTGCAAGGGCACAGTCAGTGTGTGTGCAGTCCTCAGGACCGTCCCGCCACAGGTGCCCCCTCACTCACCACGTATTTATCCTTCTCCTCCCGGTCCAGGGGTTTTGTCACCTCCAGCCACCCCGTCTCCCGCTCGATGATGAAGACACCCACGGGGATGGTATCTGCTCCCTGCCCCGTGATGCTGTAGAAAACCTTGGTCTCCTTGTCCTTGTTGGATTTGATCTGGCAGCGAGGCAGGAATAAGCGGGTGGAGACATGTCCCAGCACTCTGGGGACGCCCCTGGACCCTGCCTGCTCCCTGTGGGGACACCTACCTGCACCAGCTTCTTGGGGAAGGGCCCCCGCTCGTTTTCAGGGCAGTTGATGGGGGGGATGACCCAGTCCCTCTTCTGCCTCCGGAGGCCGTGTCCATGCTCCGGGAAGATCAGCATGTCCTGTGGGATGGAGAGCGGGGCTGCAGGGCCATGGAGGGACTCGGCTCTGACCAGAACCTCCGGGGGGTGGCCGTGCAACACCCCCGGCCCCACTGCGATGGTGCCACCAGCAGGAGGAGGAGGAGGGTGAAGCTGCAGGATGCCACGGCTGCAGCTGCACTGGCTGCTCCCCCCAGGTGCCTGCTGGGAACCTTGCCCGTGTGTCAGTGACCTTGGCCAGGAAAGCAGAACCGGCTTTCCCGAGCTGCCAGCCCCGGGGGGTCTGGGGGCGCCGTATGGGGGCACCCAACACACGGGATGCTGCTCCAGGCTGGGGGGGACGGTGGAGTCCGGGAACCCCCCGGGGCTGTCCCTCGGTGGCCATGCGAACCGTCACTGCAGTGGGGCTGGGGGCACACACGGGGCCCCCCGAGAGTTCCAGTACACCCAGAGGCGACAAAGGGGGAGGAGGCACCGGGGGTGGCCCGGAGGAACGGGGAGGGGGCTGTTCCTGCGGGGCGGTGCTGGGAGAGACCGGGGGTGCCCGGCCGGGAGTGGGCGATGCCCGAGGATTGCCGGGCCGTACCGGGGAGTGCCAGGGGGTTCCGAGGCGATGCCGATGGGTACAGACCGGGGAGGTGCCCGACGAGCTGACCAGGGGTTAACGGGGGTATCGCGGATTGCCGAGGGTCGCCAGGGCGTTCCAAGAGGCTGCCGGGCGGCGCCCCAGGGTTCCCGGGAGGTATTGCGGATTAACAGAGGATCTCAGAGGGGTGCCGGGTGTGCCCAGAGGGTATTGAAGGTACTGGAACCTACCCGAGGGCTACCGGGCTGTGCCTGGATCTTGACGGGTGGGTGCCTGGGAGGTAACGTGGGGCACTGGGGATTGCCCTGGGGTTCCAGGGGAACACCGGGGTGCCCGAGTGGTATCGGGGTGTTGTATCGGGGGTTGCCGAAGGTTTCCAGAGGGGTACCGCGGTGTAACGGGGATTGCCGCGGATGTTGTAGGGGATGAACCCCCTGTAGGAGGATCCCGGGGGTAAGGGAGGGGTCCAGGGCATTGCCGGGGGATGCCCGGGGCGTGCTGGGGCCGCTCTCCGGGGCGGGGCGGTACCTGCGCGGCCGCCGCCTCACCTGGGGCGTTGCAGGGCGGGACGGGGCGGGACGCGTTGGGCGGCGACCGGAGCGGCGGCGGCGGCGGCAGCAACGGACGGGCCATGCGGGGGCCGCGCTCCGGGCTCTGCTCGATCTCCATCTTCATCCTCCTCTCCCCGCTCCTGCCGGCGGCCGCCCTCTCCCCGGCCCCGCCGTGCGCCCTCCCGGGGCTGCGCCGCGGGCCGCTCCCCGCACCAGGTAACCCGCACCGTCGGGGCGCGGCGGCACCGGGACCCCCGGAACACCTCGGGGACGGGCTGGGGCCGCGATCGGGATCGGGATCGGGGCTCCGAGCATTTGGGGGGCGGCAGGGCTTCCCTCACTGCCGGGATCGGGGTCACTTTGACTCCGGTGGTGGGGCCGCCGCTTTTCGGGCGGACCTCGCAGCGCCCCGGCTGTGGGGCTGGCGGGGGTCCCCGGCTGTGGGGCTGCGCCATGGGGCTGGCTGGGCTCCTGTGGGCTAGGGCTGTGCTTCCCCCCGGGCTGTGGGGCTTGGCCATGGGGCTGGCTGTGCCCCGTGGGGCTGGCGGTGCCCGTCTGGTCTCCCCGGGCTGGTGGCGGCTGATGCCAGTGCCCTTGGCCCAGCCGTGGGGCGCCCGCTGCGAGCAGGGCTGGGTCCCCGCAGGGGGGGTGGCCGGCGCCGGGCTGGCGATGGGGCTGGCTGCCCCAGGGCCACCCTTCTCCGGCCGCGGGGTGCGGGCAGGGTCTTGCTGCTGCCGGCTCTTGGCCCGCTGCCGGCGCTTGGCCCGGGCCCGTTGCCCTGTTCGCTCGGCGGCTCCCGGGAGATCGGGGCTGCCCGGGAACGCGGCTCGCCTAATGGCCGCGGGAGCACTAAAAGCTGCCCTTAGCGGTAAGTGCCAGGGAGGGGCCTCGACCTCCGGCTGGTGTGGACACCACATCCCGTTTCACATCGCGTTTCCATCAGCTAAGCCTGCCAGGAGTGGAGGTGGGCGCTGCCAGGCCCCTGGTGTGGGCACAGGCTGGGGTCTGGCAGTGCCACTGCGACCCCCGTCCGTGGGCAGCGCACGGCCCCGGCACCGGGCGTGCGGCTCCGCCTCGGCACCCAGCGGGCACGGCGCCCTGTGGGCCCTCCACGGAGGGACCCCCGAGGACATGGTGGGGTACCCCCTGTGCCGCCTGGCCCTTCGGTGGGAACGGCAACCCGTGCCACAGCCGGGGAGCGGGGCTGGGGGCTCCCCATGGCGGGGGCCGGGGGCTTCCCCGGGCTCCTGGTGCCCCGCTTGCCAGGGTGGCTGATGCCCCTGCAGCCCCATTAGAGTCCCTTATCGCGGCCATCGCGACGGGGAGGGGCCCCGGTACTGCCCCGGGGCACGGTTGCTGCTCCCCACTCGGCCCCACCGTCGCCCTTGGGCTCGGTCCCTCCGGTGTGGAGCAGCCGTGGGGCACAGCTCTCGCTGCCCCATTGCACGCTTTCCGCAGCCCCCCCAGCCCCGCCCTGGGCCGCTCGGCCGCCCGGAGCTGGCTCAGCTCCGCTAATCCCCTAATCCTTCCCCCGGGGGGTGCGGAGCCGGGGCTGTGTCCAGCACGAGGGATGCAGCGTGGGAGGCGGGGGAGGGCGATTCAGTGCCCGATGATCTGGCCACGGGGGGTTGGGAGCCCCGAGGGGGTGACACACCGGGAGGGGGCTGGGCTCTGCCCGCCCAGGAATTTCCCATCATCTGTGAAACAAAGCCGAAACTTCCACCGAAACTTCCACTGCGCTCCCGTACGGCGCCCGGTGTTCCCTGCCCCGCTCCCGGTGTCCTCTCCCCCTCTTCTACCATCCCCTGCCCCACTCCGCCTCGGGACTCTGGGGGATTGCAGGGCCCTGGGGCTGGTGGTGGCGGCTCGGGGGTGTCGGGGGAAAGGTCCCCCCATCCCCCGACCCCTCACTCTCGTAGGGAGCTCCGGAGGCTGCGCGGGGCCATACAGCACTGAGGAGCCCGATGTCGGGGTGCGGGAGGACGGGGGTCCCGTGCGGCTACCGGGGGTGGGCAGGGCACTCGCCGTACCCCCCCGAGATGCTGGTTCTCCCCTGTATGCCGCCGGCCAGCCAGACCCTGCACCAATTCCCGCAGAGAGCAGCCACTCCCTTCAGGTAATGCTGCAGCACATATCCCCTCACCCCCTGCTCCCCCAGCCGGCTGTGCCCTCATTCACCCCATCCCACAGGAGCTCCCCAGGGCTCGCGTTGCTCTCAGGAGGCAGAAGAGGGACTGGGTGATCCCCCCCATCAAGGTTCCTGAAAATGAGAGGGGCCCCTTCCCCAAAAAGCTGGTTCAGGTATGAGGCTGGTCATTCTGGGCAGGGGCTTTGGGCATGGAGGGGGGTGCTGGGGGTGCATCCCCACTGCATCGGGGCAGGGTGTGGTGGGATGGGGGATACTGACCCCATCCCCTTGGTCTGTGTCTCCTCCCAGATCAAATCCAACCGGGACAGAGACACCAAGATCTTCTACAGCATCACAGGGCAGGGAGCGGATGCCCCCCCCGAGGGCATCTTCACCATCGAGAAGGAGTCCGGCTGGATGAAGGTGACGCAGCCGCTGGACCGCGAGCACATCGACAAGTACCACGTAGGTCCTCGCCTGGGGACACCAGGGGGATGTTGGGGTGCTCTGCCAGGCCCCCCGCTCACACCCCACCCCGCAGCTCTTCTCCCACGCCGTGTCTGAGAATGGGAAGCCAGTGGAGGAGCCGATGGAGATCATCGTGACAGTGACAGACCAGAATGACAACAAGCCCCAGTTCACGCAGGAGGTGTTCAGGGGCTCTGTGCCAGAGGGAGCTCTGCCAGGTAGGACCCCGTGCCTTGGGGAAGCTCTGCATCCCACCAGCCACATTCCTTGGGCACAGTCCTGGCACTGTCCCCCCCAGCATCCCACTTACCTGGACATCCACATCCCCAGGCACCTCCATCATGCAGGTGACAGCCACGGATGCGGATGATGCTGTGGAGACCTACAATGGTGTCATCGCCTACTCCATCCTCAGCCAGGAGCCACGCGAGCCCCATCCCCAAATGTTCACTGTCAACCGGGCCACTGGCACCCTCAGCGTGATTGCCAGTGGCCTCGACCGGGAGGTGGGCTCTGCAGCACTGTGGGGCAGGGGTCCCAGCCCCAAGCAGGGGCTGACACGGTGTCTGTCCGTCTGTCCACCACAGCGTGTGCGGGAGTACACACTGACCGTGCAGGCAGCTGACCTGGATGGTGAGGGACTGACCACCACAGCGCTGGCCGTCATCGAGATCGCTGATGTCAATGACAATGCCCCCGAGTTTGACCCCAAAATGGTAATGTGGGCCCCCCCAGCTGGGTGCGAGTCTCCCTGGTGCCCCTGGGCCGTGGTGCTGATGGTGCCCCTGACTGCAGTACGAGGTGGCCGTGCCAGAGAACGCGGCTGGGCGGGAGGTGGCCAGGCTGGCTGTCACCGACCTGGACGAGCCCGGCATGCCGGCGTGGCGAGCCGTCTACTCCATCCTGCGCGGCAACGACGGGGATGCCTTTGCCATCACCACTGACCCTGCCACCAACGAGGGCATCCTCCGCACCGCCAAGGTCTGTGTCACCCCGTGTCACCCCATTGCTGCCCGCAGTGAGTCCTGCCTGTCCCGCTCTCACTGCCCATGTCTCCCCCTCTCCCAGGGTCTGGACTATGAGGCCAAGCAGCAGTTCGTGCTCCACGTGGCAGTGGCCAACGAGGTCCCCTTTGTTGTGAAGCTGCCGATGGCCACTGCTACGGTGACGGTCACTGTGGAGGATGTCAATGAGGCCCCGGTGTTTGTGCCGCCGGTGCAGCTGGCCACGGTGTCAGAGGATGTGCCCCCGGGGCAGACCCTCACAGCCTGCACGGCCCAGGACCCCGACAAGGCGCAGGGCCAGAGGATCAAGTGAGCAGAGACGGGGTTGGAGTGGAGGTTTGGGGGATCTCCACTGCCCCTCGCTGCAGCACCAGCTCCCCTGTGCCCCCCAGGTACCTGGTGGGGCACGACCCAGCGGGCTGGCTGGCTGTGCACCCCGAGAATGGCCTGGTGACCGCGCGGGACCACCTGGACCGCGAGTCCCCCTTCGTCAAGAACAGCACCTACATGGCCGTGCTGCTGGCTGTGGATGATGGTGAGGGACATGAAAGGGCCCTTGTTCCCCCTCCCGCGTGAGGGGCACGTGTTGCCATCGCCAGGAAACACATTCCAGCTCCAGCATGGAGCACTGCGGGGGCTGCCTGGCCCCACCCCTGCCCGGGGCACCCCAGCCCCGTGAGGATCCTGGGTTTGGGACTGCCCCCTCCAGCATCACTCCTTGCTGTTCCCACCCTTGCCCAGAGAGTCTGTGTCCCTGGGAAAGTCTTGGTTTTGAGGCTCCCTCATCCCCATGTCTGCTCAGTCACCCATGTCCCCACGAGAGTCCTGGGTTTGGGGTCCCCCCTCTAGAATTGTCCCCACCAGGCTCACCGCCAGCCACGGGCACGGGCACGCTACTCCTCACCCTGCTCGATGTGAACGACAACGGCCCCGAGGCCGAGCCACGGGACATCACTGTGTGCCAGCGCAGTCCCCAGCCCCAGCTCCTCACCGTCACCGACCGGGACCTGCCCCCCAACACCGGCCCCTTCCGCGCCGAGCTCACCCACGGCTCGGGGGACAGCTGGGCTGTGGAGGTGGGGGACACAGGTATTGCAGGGGGGCTGAACATAATGTGGGGGGTCCTCGGCAGAGGCAGCTGTGCCACGGCTGCATTCCTGGTGCATCGTCCGTGAGCCCCCAATCTCACGTAGGTGACACAGTGACACTGCAGCTGGTGGCACCGCTGGAGCCGGACACCTACAGCGTGTACCTGCGGCTGCTGGACCAGCCTGGCAGAGCCCAAGTGACCATTGTCACCGCACGGGTCTGTGCCTGCGAGGGGTTGGCACAGGGCTGTCCCCAGAGGTCCCAGCCTGTCACCGCCCTGCCCTTCGTCCTCGCAACCCTGGGCGCGCTGCTGGCCCTGCTGCGTGAGTGGGGATCCTGGGGTTGTGGGGATACCCCTGCCCTGGGCAGGGAGTGGGGGACACGTGTCCCTGCTGATGGCACTCTTCCCCCCAGTCATCCTGCTGCTGCTGCTGCTCTTCATAAGGAGGAGGAAGGTGACAAAGGAGCCGCTGCTGCTGCCTGAAGATGACACAAGGGACAACATCTTCTACTACGGGGAGGAGGGTGGCGGCGAGGAGGACCAGGTGGGTGTGGAGTCAGGGGTCTGGTGACAGCGTGGGCAGCCTGTCTCTGCCCCTCTCCATGTGTGCGTGTCCCCAGAACTATGACCTGCGGCAGCTGCACCAGGGGCTGGACGCCCGGCCTGAGGTGATTCGAAACGACGTGGCCCCCACCCTCCTGCCAGCCCCCCAGTACCGGCCCCGCCCCGCCAACCCCGATGACATCGGCACCTTCATCGAGGAGGTGAGTCCTGACCCGGAGAGCCCAGGGGGTGACAGCACAGGGGACGCAGGTGCTGACCCCTCTGTTCCCCCAGAACCTGAAGGCGGCCGACACGGACCCCACGGCCCCCCCCTACGACTCGCTGCTGGTGTTCGACTACGAGGGCAGCGGCTCGGAGGCCACCTCGCTCAGCTCCCTCAACTCCTCTGCCTCGGATGCCGACCAGGACTACGACTACCTCAACGACTGGGGCGGCCGCTTCCGCAAGCTGGCCGAGCTCTATGGCGGCGGCGAGGAGGACGATTAGGGACCCCCAGCCCGCTGCTGCCCCTGCCTTATTGCTGCTTTTGTGCCTTGGGGGTTCCCCCTGCTGTGCCCCCCGCCCCAGCGCAGCCCCCTCACCTCCTCGCCTGCGTTTTTGTGGTCATTATCTATTTTTTAAGGTATGGAATGATGGCGTGTGATGCTGCGGACAAGGGGATGGGAGCTGGGTCAGTTTTAATAAAGGATTTGGTTTTTTTAGATGTTCTGGGCTCTGTGTCACTTTTTCCCCTGGAGATCGGCGCTGCCCCCAGCCCTGCAGTGACCCCTCCCCAGCCCTGTCCCCCTTGCCCACCGCCCTGTGGAACCTATGGCACAGCTGCAGTGTCACCCATGCAGGGGCAGTG
>VWZV01008850.1:0-98133 GCA_013397155.1 Irena cyanogastra
TGAAAAATAGAAAAGCTCAAACCCGAGGCATCAGTGTCATCCCACTGCTTATCCCAGGGTGATGCCACCCTGCACCAGGTGAGGGAATAGCCCATCATGTTCTGATTTGCAGCTGTGCATTGACCCATAGATGACAGATTGGATTGGGAGGGACCTCACTGATCATCTCATTCCAACCACCTTGCTATGGGCAGGACACCTTCCACCAGACCAGGTTATTCCAACCTCCATCCAACCTGGCTTTGACCACTTCCAAGGGCATCCACAGCTGCTCTGGACAACATGTGCCAGGGCCTCACCACCCTCACAGGGAATAATTTCTTCCTGATATCTAATCTAAACTTCCTGATATCTAATCTAAAGCTTAAGCCATTATCCCTCTCCTATCCCTCTGTGTCCTTGTAGAACATCCCTCTCCAGCTCTCCTGCAGACCCTTGAGGTACTGGAAGATGCTGTAAGAACTCCCCAGGACAGACAATCTGTTCTTGTGGCTCCCCTGACCATGGCCCATGTTAGAGTCCCTGAGTCACCTTGATTTCCATCAAGCAGCGTATTCAGAGCGAGAAGCCCTGAGTCCTATCCTCTGTGTCACAGTGACATTTTCAGCTGCAGGCTTGTGTAGGGTGAGGCAATGAGGAGGTCCCCAGTCACTTGCAGAGTACTTACCTTTTATTGGACACATATTGCACCTCCCAGTTAAGGGATTCAATCCCCTTATCCCTATGGAAGTATAAATGACCATATAGAAAGGTAAGAATAAGGGCAGGCATGCTAATTCCGTGTCCTCAAGATATTTAAGAGAAAAGACATGAGTTTTGGGTTGGTACTCCTATATAAAAATAGATCATAATATCATGCAAGCAATAAAAAAAGAAAGAAAGAGAAAAAACTATTAGAGAAAATAAAAACAATTCAGAAATTCTATGTGGTGGTTTGTAATGGATCTGACGATCTAGTGGCTACTTCAGTAGCATAAACACATTCCAGGAGGCATTATGTTTTATATTGTATGTGTTAAAATATTTAGTAACTACATTGCAATAAACATTGTTTTGATCTCAAAGTGCACCATATTTTAAAGTCTGTTGTACTCCAGGAAGAATTATATTCTCCAGCCTCCTTAATAAAAGCCACAATCTATGATGCTCTTGATGTGCACGGACTACACAGTATGATGACATTCTTCAAGAGGCCTTTAATGAATTAATGCCTCTCCAAATGGTTTTAAGCTTACAAAAGAAGATGTGTGCATGGTCCTAAACCATTTGGAGCCATTTTATTCAGTGCCTATTGATTTTAGTGCCAGTAAACCTCCCTGCTGCCTGCCTCTGATGAGTATTACATTATATCCTCTGTAGCACACAATGGGATTTAGCGGCGCCAAAAATGTAATTTCAGCACAAAATACAGCAGTCATTATAACATCAACTCTCCTTTTTCTTCCAAATTTTAGGTACCTGAAGATCTAACTTCTGAAGAAACTGGTGCTATTTCTCTGAAGTGATTTCAGAGAACTTACTACTCCTCCATCTTTAAACTTATCAGTGGGGCTGAAATGGGCTTAAAAATAACGAACTGCAAAGTTGGAATTTTTTTCCTTCAAACAGCCTTTATATGGAGTCACTACTCTAATATTGGTAGTGGCACACAAGGATGTTTGTCTCTGTGCTTGTTATATGCTTTTAGTAAGGAATTCTCTCTCTTCTCCCTTCAAGGCAAGTCAGACAAGGTGCTCTGGTCAACAGAGCCAGAAATGCCACGCCACACCATGCCCAACCCACACAGATATTTATGCTGTTCTAGAACTTCCCCAGTGCACACCAGCAGAAGCCTTTTCCCTTCTCTTTAGTTGCTGCTAAAGGTGAAGATGCACCTCATTTCCTCAATTAATGCTGCATCTTCTTCAGCTGTGGCTAAGCAGGAGGAGGAGAAAGCAGGAATCCAACCTCCCAAAAAGTGCTGCTGTGGGGCTGGGGTGTCCCAGCTCTGAAGTTCCATGGTTTTCCACTGAGTCAGCCCTCGTGGAAACAACTTTGATCATTTCCAGCAGTAAGAAGAGATAAAAAGAGGGATCTCAGAAACAAAAGCCACAGGCGAAGTAGCTCTGCACCATGGGAATAGGCATGGCTATAAGAGCCATGGAGATAAGGGGTCTATGGGAAATGGAAATATCATCCCTTTGATCGGCTCTCCTGATGCAGTACCTGACTAGGCAGGAGAGCTGGTGTGAATTCAGCAGCCAAAGAGCCTCCCCAGGGACAGACTGATCTCTGTGGGTGAGTTTCAGCCCCACTCAGCACCCCAGGATAGGGGTGAGGAGGGGATTTGCCCCCCACCTGCCTCGCTGGGCTCCTGCCTTCCAAAGCTGGTGGTGTAAGAGCCTTTCAGCAGGCAATTAAAGCAGAATGTTTTCTGTAATATATAAACAAGCCCATTAAGCCTGACTTTAATGGGGCTGAGATTCTATGATAAATAATTGAAAAGAAAGCTTAAAGTGAATTTCAAAGATTTTTTTCCCCCTTAAAATGTATTTACAATGCTACAGTTCTTTATATAGCTTGAATGTTTAATCAATTGTCATTTACAGAGAGTTCAGTTCCTGAGGTTTTGTGATATATATGTGCTAAACAAGCCACTTGAATGTCAAAGCCATGGAGCAGCAGCTCTTGGGTTGAGACAGATTTGACACGATTTGTAGAGGGCTGTGCATGGGAAAAGCTTGTTCTCATCTCTGCTGCTCTCTGCAGTTTAAAAGGTTCTTGAACCAGCCTGAATTCCTCCTGCTCTAGCACATATAGGTGCATATAGGATGACTGGAGAGGGAGCTGCTAATTGCTCACCTGGTCCCCAGGTCCAGCCAGCAGCTGGCAAAGCTCTGGTTTCTTTATCAGCACCGAGGCAAAATCCCAGCCCGGCTTCAACAAGACCAGAGGAACAGGGAGGCAGAACAAATGGACATGTGAAAGGAGCAGCTGATGTTTATTGTGCACTAAACACTCTTGTCAGGTGCCTCGTTGTAGGTATTTTTCCAGGGCTGGTGGTGATTAAGGATGTCAGGGATGATATGCTGTTCCCTTCTCAGTGAGCGAGCATTTATCCAGCTTCCACTTAGGCCTGACGAGATGGGAATGTCCCTCCGTGCCTTTCAACACACACATTTCAAATGTCTTGCAAATTAGACTCTGGACTTCCCATCCACTGTGCAGCTGCCCTTGCTGAGGCTAAACTGGCACTGCCTCAGGGACATCACTGGAGTTTCACTGCAGCCCCCACCGTGCTGTTCAAAACCCCCAACCCCTCTTCTTGGTATTAATTAGTCCCCCCTGACCTGCACTCAGATCAAAAAGACACAGATCTCTATTTTGCAGAGAAAAAGCTGTCTCTCTCTAAATCTCAGAGGTCAAGAGCACCTTTAAGCCTTAGAAGATTGCTTTAATATGAGATGTTTTGTGAAAGCTTTCACACATGTTTTAAGGTGCTGTTGAAGTGCTTTGGGACTTCAGGCATCCAGAAGCTTATTGATGTCCTCCCCCAAGCCTCACCTCCTACTGAAACGGAACTCAGTGGAGAACTTTCAAACCTTTTTTACTGTCACATGTCCTTTAAATCATTCTGTTTCTGTCCTGCAGTGTTTTTGCTGACTGGGAGAATGCTCATTCCCTGCCTTTACTGGGCTGTAGGCAGCAGTGATCTGCCCATGACATATTGGGGATTGAATTGGCACTGGAAGAGTTAATCAGGAAGAGAGGCTCTCTGAGGTGTGACCAGACTGGCACAGAATCCTCCCTGCTCAGAAACACAACGATAAACACCCAGATGGCTTTTAAAATAATATACATGGATATTTAAAATTATAAAAACAAGCAAAGTAGGATTCAAATAACTAAACACTCATGGCAAAAGGGATTAAATCCTGCTCGGAGCAGCTGCACTGGAAATGGTGCAGTGTAGTCCCAGCTTTGCACCAGTGTGCATGAAATCACAGCTCGTTCCCACAGAATCCCCTAATCATCCTTCCATTAACTCATATAACTGTGTGGGACTGGAGCAGATTTCTCAATAAAAATGATGGATAAGTAAATTGGGAGAAGCACTCTATCACTTAGCAGGTGTGAGAAGATTGACAGTCCCAGCAGTGCTGAGGGAGGATTGTGTGTGCTGACTCAAGGGTGTCGCTGTGTGGAAACGCTGGTGTGTGGCTGGGGAAAATCTGCCATAGCTCTTTCATGAATGAGAAATGCTGCTGCTGGAAGAGGTGATGCTGGAACAGGATGCAGGAGAGCTGCAAACACCCCATGAGCAAGCTGTGCAGAACAGCATGGGCAGCAGGCGTGCAAGGAAGGACCAGGAGCCTCCAGGTGCTGAGAAGAGAGAAGTTGTTGGAACAGGTTTCACAGAAAAGCTGTGGATGCCCCATCCCTGGCAATGTTCAAGGCCAGGTTGGATGGGTTTCGAGCAATCTGGTCTGGTGGGAGGTGTTCCTGCCCATGGCAGGGGCTTGTAATGAGATAATCTATAAGGTCCCTTCCAGCCCAAACCATTCTGTGATTCTCTGTGTCCCAGAGGATGGGCAGGGATGCTGGGGTGAAGCTGTGCAGCAGTGTGGGAAATGGCACTGGGGAGGATACTCTTGTCTGTGGCTGTGAGATACACTGGCCTGCAGTGAGAGAACCTGCAGGAATTCTGCAGCAGCAGGCTCAGTTGAATGGAGAATGCAGTAAATTAACGGGAAAAACCCAAAGGCCTGCTTCTCTGTCCTGGTTAAAACCCAGCCTGAGCTCCTGCCTCCCCCTCGGAATGGGAACTGGGGAGAAGGCACAGCTTCTCTGCTTCCCCCGAGGACTGCCAACCTGTGGGAACGGGAGGAGATCCCCGAGGTGCCACAGCAGCCTGGGTTTGACTCTGCTCACACGTGGCTCCTGCTGAAAGCACGGACTGACAGACAGGTCCCTTTGGCTCAGGGGATCCCCCTGCACTGGCACTGCAGCCTGCAGCTCCTCGTCCTGCAGCCCTTTTCAGAGAGCCCCCAAATCCTCCTTGCACTGGAATTCCCACCGCGGCTCTCCCATTCAACGTTTCTGAGCATTCATAACGCGCTCAGCAGCGAATTACAAACGTCAGTGACATCACTCAGAAACGAAAACAGCCTTGCCATCTCCCCGATGAATCCAGAGGGGCAGAGACCGCAAGCCCTGCGTCTCTGGAGGGGCACTGTCGCTGTCCCCTCGCTGTCCCCACCAGCCCAGCTCACTGGAACGCTCCTTCCCCGGCTCGGCGCTGTCATCGCAGCCTGGGGCTGGGGGAGAGCCGGCAGGGAAACCCCCCTGCTGACGAGAAAAAAGAAGCGGGGGATCGGGATTCATTTTCATACACGGTGCCTGGAGAATGAAGCGCTTGTTGTAAAGATTTATTGAGTGAGAAACAATGCTTGGCCTAATCCCTTGGCAGGGGGAGCCGCTCTGGCTAACGACCGCTCGATAATTAGCGCTGGGAAATTCCCCGCTCCCTGCTCTGCTCTGCCTCCGAGCTGTCGCAGGCGCTATCAAATCCCACACCGCCGTGCCGAGCAGGTCTCGCCATCCTGCAAGCCTGTCAGGGCACCCTGCCAGCTCCAGAAATAGGGATTTGGGGCAGGGAGGCTGGCTACCGTCCGTCCCCCGGGGCACCCTTCAGCTGCACTTTCCGACAGCGGCTGAGGGGCGCTGACAGCCCCAGGACACACGGACAGGCTTTCTGGGATGCCACGGACTTCTCTGAGCCTCTCTCCCCGGGCTTTTGCTGGGTTTTGATGCCTGGCAATGCCTGTTATCTTGCTTTAAACACGAAGATGGGGTTGTTAGCCACAGGCACCCCATGGGTGGGGGCACCACCACCTGGGCAGGGGAGAAAAGGGAAAAGTATTTCCCAAGCCCAGGCACTGAAAAAAAGGGACAAACTGCCAGTTACATAGCTCTGCACTGCTCTCATCCTGTGAGTGATAAAGGCGTGAAACAGGGAGTGTCTCCCTCTGTGATGGCATCTGCCGGGAGGGAGGTGACACTCCTGTCACAAGCCAGCACCAAGTGCCATGATACGCAGGGAAAGGCAGCGGTCAGACCAAAAAGAGACAGGTGGAAGGACTGTAAGTGTCAGGCAGTGCAGGCAGCTGGAAACCACTGTGATCACACCGTATCATCTGCTGGGTCTCCATAAGTGTCACTCATTTGCTGCAGTGAGCAGTTCCCTTACAGACCCCGAGGCAAGAGGCAGCAGAGAAACCCGGGATGTGTTCCGGGATTGCACGAGAATCAGGCAGAGTCCTGCTGAAAAGTGCCCCGAGGCTGGGCTTGGTTGCAGGGCTGATGTGCAGCAGGGAGGAGCAATGATGGCCATATGTTGTGTCAGCAGCACACTCTTCCCCTCTGCAGGTGCCGAGGAACAGGCAGCCAGGAAGGTATCAAAGGAAAGTGACATTTGCAGAGTAATTCTCCGGTGTTGGTCCTGAGTGAAAAGCACTAATCACTTGGAGAAGTGAAGATTATACCTGACTCTGGGAATTTGTCCTCCACTTTCTGCTTTTTGAACCTCAGCAGTTCTTACCTCAGAGCAGCACAAGTTATCCCAGAGATGCAGCACCCCATCAGTCTTGCTTAAGACTAAGGTGGGTGTCTATAATCTATTCCCAAAATACATTTTTACAGATTTTTTCCTTCTCTGCCTTTTTAAATGGCAAGGCTCTGACAAAACCATCCCCACGAGCCAAGATTTTCAGGAGTAGCTGATGGTTTGGATGGCACTGGTTGGGTATTTGTGAGAGTGAGGGTATTACTGTTCAGATCTTGTGAGACACCTCACCCTTGGGAGAGGCCTTGACCATAACCTCAGTACTATGTTGGTTTAGAAGTCACACAGCCAGGACAAGCACAAGAGACCACCCTCCCAGATAAACAACGAACCTGGGGCAGGATTCAAGAGAGGAGATGTGTCTTGGGACAAGTTTCACAAGCACCTAGACATGAATCCTACCATCTGACCCTCATTTTCTTCTGACACAAAAATGTCCCCATGCTTTTCAAACGATGCAAAGCAGCTCCCCTGGGCCACGCTGTGCAGCTCACCAGATGCATGACAGGGATTTGTCAGATGGACACTTACAACACAGTTTTTCAGTGACTGCCTGCTTATAACATTTTCCATGCACTTCCTAGTATTTCTAGTGAGCTTTTCAGCTCACTTGATATATTATTAAGAGTAGCAATGAAACTAATTAACTGAGGAGAATGCTATTTAACTGTCAATAAACCTTTGGATCTCTGCCCTCTTTCCTCCAAATTTAGACATTCATTCTGCAAAGCCTTCTCTGCTCCCTGCCCCACAGCTTCTCTCCCTTCCCTTTTCACAGCTCCTTGGTGGCACCTTTTTGCTTCATCTGCCTGAGCTGTTTTTGTCCTTTGCATTGCCCCAAAGCCTGGTGGCTGCATGCTGTCCATCACAGTTTGTCAGGATGTCTCATTGCTGCTGTGCCTCCTCCAGCCTCCCATCACCAAAAACCTCCATGGGGCTTTCTCCCAGGCTGGAGTCCACCCTTGATGCATCCTCAGGCTTGTTCCTAACAGGATTGTGCTGGGAATTACAGTGGTGGCACAATGTGAAGGTTGACAGATGCAAATGGAAAGAGTAGCGGGGTGAATTTGCCATCCAAGCACCAGCGGGCTCCCTGCAGCTGCTCTTGCTGGACTGTGTGAGTTTAAACCCCTTTAAAATGCAGTTACCTTGATTCTCCTGACTCAGAGGGCAACATTCCTCCTCAGAACATGTATTCCAGCAAAGCTCATCACTGCTGATGCTTATTCCCCCTCCTCCTGGAAAAGCATCTTCTTGGACCTGCTGCTGTGGCAGTGCCACTGCTGAAGGAGCCCCAAGGATTCTGTGGCTCCCTGGAATTGTGCAGAAATCGCTCCTGACACACAAATAATGCCCCATTTCTCTGCACAATGGCCTCATGCACACAGTGGCCTCACAGAGAACAACAGATGACTGTAGCTTCAGAGCAGATGTGCACGTTGTCCATGTCAGGGGTTCTGCGATGGAGATCTGGAAAGGGAGGGGGGAAGGCAGATCTTTTGTGAGAAAGTAAGAGGAGCCTGGTAAAAAAAAAAGCCAACACAATGTAGAGAAAAAAGTAGCTCTGGTACCTTCATGTGGCAGGCTTTGAGAACGTTGCTGATTCAGGGCTGTCTGAAATCTGTTTTCCCTAGAAAATAACCCTTTCTGTATTTGAAAGGCAGAGCAGAGGTACTTTCAAGGTACAAAATTGCTCCTGGATTTGCAAAGAAGACAGTGAGGAACAATTTCTATTGCCTGTGGGAGAAAGTAGCAAGGGCTTTGCTCCCCTCACACAGCTCCTCAAAGCCTGGAAAATGAGACAGTGACCTGAACTTCCTTGGTTTAGTTCTGCATGAACTATATTAAATTATGGCAGTGTGGATCTGGACTGTCCTGAATGACAGCAACTAAAGTAGGAACCTGGGAATAGACTTTTTTCACACTTGAACCCCGTGCTGTTGTGTCCCTGCTGGGTCTTGAAGTTGGTACTTCTGAGTTTAGGATCAATAGCCTGGCTTTCTTGGACACACCGCAAGAGACAATATGGAAGAAGCAGCAGCCAAAATAGCAACAACAGAAGTTTCAGCAGGCAGATTAGTGGCTGCAGCAGGCTCTGATCAAGCTGTTCCCTTCTGTCACCATCTTGAGTGTTTATTGTTCAACACTCCAAGCTGCTGCTGGTTACAGGGCTGTAGCAGTGAGGAGGGATAAAGGACAGCACAAAGCCCTGTAGGAATGCACGAGCCCACCCGGCTGCTCCGTGCCAGAGCTGGCTGCCTCCCCTCCCCTCCCCTCCTCTCCCCTTCATCCACAGCCACCTGACTCCTGTCCAAGTCACACCTCCTGGGGAAACAGTTGATTTTTCTCTTCAATAGTTTGGTTATACGCCCGAGGCCTGGAGACAACAAAAGTTCTGCCACTGAACTGCCCCTCTGCCCCTGGCCCTGCCTTTCTCAATCTGCTGGCCAATGCCACCAAACTTTGTCAGGGCGCTATGAAATTCCTGCAAGTTTCATAAAAACAGGAGACTGCATTGAGGATGGTGAGCTGAAACGATGCTCACTCATGCCCCCACAAAGCTCCTGGCTGCTGTGTGTCCTGAGCTTTATCCAAAGGGCAGAGGCAGAGCATCACCATGGAACCATGAAGGGGAAAAGGTACAGAGGACATGAATCAGGAGGGACCCCTGGGAAGGAGGTTCTGTGGAGAAGATGCTGTTGGAGGAGATCTGATGGCTGTCTGTGGGAGGCTCCAGAGGCAAACCTGTAGGAATGCAGGTTTAATTGTTTTTGCTGCTGACAGAACAATTAATTATGCACCGAGGGTCTCTTTGGTTTGGCCTCCGTGTGCAAGTCCAGATAAGGAGGAGCACAGCTGAATGCCCTTTAGCTGCCCGGTTATCTCCAGACAGGCTTCACTCTGATGTGCTGATACAGGATTTGGGGGAGGAGCTGCAATTCCTGTTGGGGATGATCCTAGCCCAGAGCAGCCCTAGGCAAGGCAGGGATGCAGAGTCCCGGGATGCTCGGCTGTGCTGTGAGCCCCTGGTGCTCGCCACTGACAGAGGAACTGATCCCCCCTCCTCCCCTGCTGTTGGAGCTCCCGTGGCCTAGAGTGCTGCCTGCCTATTTTAAATTAAAATCTGCATTTGTGAGAGCTGATAAGTCTTTTCAGGGTCTGCAGCTGGACTGTGAATAGGCTGTGAAGCCCTAATTTGAGCTCAGATGAGAGCAGTGTTGGGCTTTTCCCCTGAGCCACTCTGGTGCCTCAGGGACACCCCAGCAAGCTCTGCAGGAGCTCAGCTGAGTTTGGAATGGAGTGCAGGTCTGAAAGGGAAGATTTATTTTTTTTCTTTCTCTCGACTTTGGAAAACAAAATAGAAGACTAAAAGGCTGTAAAACATTCAGTCTGCTACCAAATTGTTTTTTTAAATGTCTCCAGCTTTACAAAAGTTGCACGTATTGCCATTAGACATCCCTTTCTCTGTTACCTACTTACACCTCTTCAGAGTTGAATGGAAAAATTAATGCTGAGCCTTCTTTCCCTCATAATCAAACATTACAACACTAAGAAATTCAGAGTGAAGATTACACAGAACAGTCATTCCGTAACAATACAATTATGATAAAATAATTTTAGCATCTTTGATCTGAGATGAGATTAAGTCTATTTTAATGAGACATTAGATGGGCTTTTTTCTCCCATGTTTTTTTCCTCATGGCGTCATTACAATGCAGAGGAATTTTTTTTTTAGTTGCCTCCATTTGTGATTTTTTTTCTTTGCAAGAAATCAATATTCTGTGCAGGGAAAATAAACTGAGAGTATTGCAGAACTTTTTTTTTTTCAGAACCTAAATTACCGATACGCTCCCTCCATTTCAGCTTCATGCTGACGGTTCCTTTTTCCTGAGAATTTCTCCTTTTCAGGTTACTTCCCAAGAAAAGTATTTCAGATTTCCTGCATCAGCAAGGCTGCTGAAGAGTTGATTCACCAGGCTTCTGAAGCTGCCAGGGAGCTCCATCTTGCTGAGCTGTATTTATAGCAGCTCTGAGTCACAGAGGCAGCAGGGGTGGCTGAGAGGCCTGGCAGTGCTGGCTCTGGAGGGCTCTGCCCCTGCAGTGGCTGGCAATGGCCCTGCCTGTGCCTCCTGCAGCTCAGTGCCCGAGCTGGCCCTCCAGCCTTGCCTCAGTTTCCCAGCACTCGCTGTGTGACCTGGGGGTGCAGCACCCTGGTTTTCAGGGTGGCCATCACAGGGACATATATCCACAGGGCGTCTGTTCAAAGGGTCTTGGCACATGTAATAGTCACAAATTATTTGCTCTCAAGTGAGCTGGACTATTTGGTTACTCTTTCCCTTTTTTTTTTTNTTTTTTTGTAAACAAGCCCAATTTTGATGGAAAAGTCTGGGCTGTTTGCAGATATCAAAGTGAACCTAAGGCTCTTTAGGGGATGATATAGTTGAAAAAGGTGTGGGCTGTCTCCATCTCTCAGCTGGGGAGGGCTTTTCTATCTTTGCTTCATTTACCACAGCTTCTTCCCAAAGGCAACCTCCTTCCCTTGATCCAAAACAAACTCTGGGAAACTGTTTACTCATGGATCACCTTCTGTGGCATCCTGGATGATTTCTCTGGCCAGCACCACACTGGGGGGTGACCAGCTGCCTGCTGTTCCTTCCTCTGTTTTGAAGAATCAGGTGGACAGATGGAGAAGATCTTCCCAGGGAGCAAATTGGTTCCTTCAATAAACTGCTGAACTGTGAGGGCAGCTGGAGGCTTTAACTCGGGCACCTCTGCTAGAGATGGAGTCAGACACCCCTTATCATCTCTTAAACCTACCAGCACGAGGTGCTTCTGAGGCAACAAATTTGTGATAACTCGCTCTGCAAGAAAACAAAAAAATATTAGCTAAAAGAGAAGCTGCATTCATTGATCAAAGCCATGGGAAAAGGGATGGAGCTGGTGTTACAGATCATCAGCCAGCTGCCTGAGCTGGAAAAAGGGATGTCGTGTCTTCTGCCTTCAGAGAAAGGTCTAATCAAACATGTGCCAAAGAAAGGGAAAGCCCCAGTTTCATCTGAAGGCAGAAAGGAGTTCCATGGAATCGCTCGGAGCCCTTGAGTTAAATGCACATTCAGAGGAGCCTGATAAAGATAAAACACAGCAATGGAAACCTGCCTCAGAAAAAGCAGGTAGGTCCCAACTGTCAACAGTAATCTGAACCTATAACAAGCTCCCTTGTTTGAAAATGAATCCAACTGAAAATGAAAGATTAAACAAGTACAACAACGTAGGAATAAATTGCTCATAAATCTCTCTGGTATTCAGGATCAAAGGAAGATTAAAGAACAAGTTATGGAAATGTGGTAGAGGCAAAGAGAACCTATTAAGTGATATCATTTAGTGAATATACAAGTAATAGAGAGTTCACATCTAAGTTTAGAGAAAAGGGAATGAACCTGTAGTGCTGAAAGAGACTTTAAATGATATGTGGCATGAATTTGATATGTGATGAGGAAGGTTCTGTAGCCCAAACCCAACAAAAATATGACCCAGGATCAGAGCTGGTATGAGAAAACTCACTTACAGTTGTGTTTTAAGGATGATGGAGAAGGACCAAATTATTCCAGCCCACCTTGCAATTTTGAAAACGTAAGGGTGGACACCAGCTACATGAATTCCTGTTATAGGGATGACATCCAAATAAGGATGCAGGTGAGTCACCAGGGCAGGGAGAACTCCTGGGATCAGCAGGGTCCATCATCTTCCCCTAGAAGCTCTTCTTTCCCTGTTTTCCTCCCTGCTGGGCTGAGGTCACAGCCTGTTCTCCAGTGATGATGCTTAGCAGGGACTTCTTTTCCTTCAGGAAACCACACTGAAGTTCTTGTCTGTGTGTGTAAGATTACACATTTATGCAAGCATGCTCTTTTACAGTGGCAATATTAACACCAAAAGGCCCCATGTCAGGCACTTTGCCCTCATATTTAATAAGCCTTCTGACCCTAATTACATAAACAAATCAAAATAGACAAAGAAGAGACCCTCTTCTCCCTGCTAAGACAAGTGAGAGTGTTTAGAAGAAGCATCTTGTCCCAGCTCATGCAGAATCTACAGCAAAATCAAACTTGAACCCATCACAGAATCATTGGTGCTTTTTTACTGCAGGAAACACTGTCTCTGCCTTTGGGGAAAGAGGAAGCTATGTTCAGGACAGGGGGCAAGAGGTGCTGGGTCAGCTGGGGGGGTTAAGGGACTTCACCTTCATCCCATGTGCATACTCAATGCTTATCATCACTATATTCAAGAGACAATCCATAAATACCTTGATAACCCTATGTTTGTGCTAATTTCAACCATTTAATTCAGTATGAAATCTTTTTTTTTTTAAGACTCATTTTTTTTTCTGTGTAGTCTGTAGTTTTCTTTATAAAAATTTGTCGGGAGAGTTTAGGAAAGGAAGAAAATGCAACAAGCCTTTGTCAATATTTTCCTGTAGTGAAACCAGCTGGAAATTGAAAGAGACCAAGGTGGGGAAGGTATTTGCATGTACAAAAGATGATATAAGTGCAGCTGAGATTATATCAAAGTAAAGTCAGTACAAGGCAATCAGAGGGAAGGTTTTGCCTTCACTTGGCCTCCTAACCCAAGCAGACAGCAGCCTTTGATAGCTTTGAAGGTAATTTCTTGCTCATACCTCAGATGGGTGTGCATTTGCTAAGTGCATTGCCTGTGGGCAATCTGATTTATGTTCAAATGTTTGCGGTGCATGAGGTGCACCCAATTCTATTTTTATGTATGTATTTATTATCAAGGCATGCACAGCACAGACTTCTCAGCCTACACTACACAAAACAGCTCAAAGCTGTGCCTGGCAGCAAAAAAAGCTTTGTGGAGGTCCCGACCCAAGACATTGTGTAAGTCACCCTACACAAGCCCCAACCGGAGCAACAAATGCCTGGATGTGGATGCTCACATCAGTGCCTGCACCTGCTGAGTCAGTGAGCCAGGGCAGGGAGCAGGAGCTGGGTGAGGTCCCAGGCTGGGGGCAGGGGTGAAGTGTAAACCTCTCACATCACACCCAGGGGAAGGGAAGGCCATGTCCCAGCACAGAGCTCAGAGCTCAGAGCTCCCACTGCCCCTGGGCCCTGACCCCACAGCCAGCATTGACCTGTTTTTTTTTACCCACCCTGAGGCACTGAACACTGCTCCCAGAGAGGAAAGCTGTTCATTTAGTGTGCCAGTGCATGTCTCATGAGACAAATTCTCCATTGCAGTGTTTGTCTCTTCATCCTTGTTTGGACTTGGTTGGTTTTTTTTTTTTTTGCTGTTATGTAGTCAAACTGCATAAATAAAATATATCCAGCATTTTTCATCATTAACAGACTTCTCACACTGCTTTTCATTTTTAGACACTTCACCTTTTCAAATCACTCATTAAATATTAATAAATTAATCCCTCTCACACTCCTCTGATGCATTCAAGACATTTTCACGAAGATCATCTTATGTTCTGGTTTTTATTTGAATATGAAATACTTCAAGTAGATGTATCATTCAATACAATTAGCTGGCAGCTATAAACAGTGCCAGAAACCAAGCGTGGCAGGCTGATTTTTCCTACATGTGTTCAATTGGCACTTAAATACAGGAAGTGAAAAAATGAAGAGCTAATGGCATGAATGACTTTTTGAAAGTTTGTGTTGTTCAACAGATTGTTTACTTGCTTCCTTTCATTTCCATGAGTCCTTCTTACGGAAGTTATTAAAACCACCAGGAGGATCAGCAATTTCTGCTGGGCTGAATGCTTGTATTGGGATTGCATGGCAAGGTTTTGGCACAGAGGGGCTACAGGGGTGGCTTCTGTGAGAAGCTGCTGGAAGCTTCCCCCATGTCCAACAGAGCCAATGCCAGCTGGCTCCAGGAGGGAGGCACTGCAGGACAAAGCTGAGCCCATCAGTGACTGTGGTAGCACCTCTGGGATAATATATTTAAGGGGGAAAAACACAAAACAACAAATGAAAACTGCAGCTGGAGAGAGGACTGAGAGCAAGAGAAACAACTCTGCAGATCCCAAGGTCGCTGCAGAAGGAGAGGAGGAGGTGCTGGAGCAGAGATTCCCCTGCAGCCCACGATGCAGCCCGTGGTGAGGCAGCTGTGCCCTGCAGAGATCCATGGGGATGCAGGGATCCACCCCAGCCCCTGGAGGAGACCCACGCTGGAGCAGGAGGATGCCTGAGGAAGGCTGTAACCCCATGGCAAACCCATGCTGAAGCAGGTTTGCTGGCAGGACTCGTGACCCCAGGGAAGGAGCCCACCCTGGAGCAGTTTGTGAGTAACTGCAGCCTGTGAGAAGGACTCACCTTGGAGAAGTTCATGGAGGACTGTCTCCCGTGGGAGAGACCCCACCCTGGTGCTAGGAAGGGTGTGAGAAGTCCTCTCCCTGAGGAGGAAAGAGCAGCAGAGAAAGTGTGTGATGAGTGAGTGCAGCCCCCATTCCCTCTCTCCCTGCGCTGCTGTGGGGGAGGAGGTAGAGAATTTGGAAGCAAAGTTAACCCTGGGTTAAGAAGGAGAAGGGGAGAAAGGTGTTTTAAATTTACTTTTTATTTTTCATTATCATACACTGATTTGACTGGCACTAATTTAAACTAATTTTTCCCCAAGTCAGGTCTGTTTTGCCCCTGATGGCAACTGGTGAGTGATTTCCCTGCCCTTATTTCTACCTGTCTTTTGTTATATTTCCTCTCCCCCGAGGAGAAGGGGAGTGACAGAGCAGCTTTAATGGGCACTTGGCTTCCAGCCAGGCTCAACCCACCACAGTGCTCACCTATGCCTGGGTAAGATGCTGCAGCCACAGCAGCATCTCCGGGCTAAGCAAATGTCTGCTTGATGTCCCTGGGAAAGGGACACTGCCACCACCCCCTGCACTCAGGAGCAGAGCCTCTGAGCAGAAAGCCCCTTTAGACCTCATCATACACGGGAGCTGTAATGCCCAGTGTGGAAAACCATGCTGTCCAGAGCCATTTGCAGGAGTCACAGAGAAAATCTACTTCCAGGCTCTACTCCAGGGACTGGTGGCCAAGGTTTGGATGCTGAGAAGGTGAGGACACAGCTGGTCCCAGAGCCAGGCACACCTAGCCAGCTGACAGTGCTGTCTCTGCACTCAGGAGTGCACTGATTCCTGCAGGACAGGAGCAGTGACTGGTTTTAGACAAGCCTGATCTCATTAGCTTTAATGCACATCTCAGGACCTCAAAACGGAGCAGCAATAATTGGGAAAAGATGCCCCATTCTGAAAGGCAGGGTATCTAGCAGGGGTTCAAAGCAGCTCACATGAAGCACAGCCTTCCCTGACCCTGATGTCTCTCTCAAACAATGACAAAATCTGCTTGTGTGTCCTGGTAAAACCCTGGCTTGTGAGAAAATGCTGAATATGTGGAGTGACAGGCCAGCAGTGGTTTCCCAGGGAAGTGTCAGCACTGCTGCCCATCCGACCCCTCAGATCCACACAGCAGCCTGAGGCTCCTGATTCAGCTGGCAGCGAGGCGAGGTCTGTTCCTGCCGTGCTTTCTGTTTGTTTTTTTTTTGCCACGCCGTTTAGCCTTTCCTTGGGAAGGTGATGTCCCTCGGGTGGTGCTCATTAGCAGGCTGCTGGGCAGGCAGGGTTTCAGCAGTGACAAAAATCCCAGCCAGCCCTATGGCAGGGTGATTCCACTGATTCCATCACACAGCCACTGTCCTGCCACCAGGTACCCAGTGTTGCATACAAGTAGAGAGATTACAGAAGAAGGGCCTTATAAAATATGGTTTAGGCCCTGTTACTCTAGCTAAGCTAGCAGTTAGTTTGTAACTTCCCATGTGAAAAATTATAAGAATGGAAGCAGTTAGCACAACAAACTATTCTGGTAAGAGAAGTGTTTGCACCTGTAACAAACAAGAAATCTGTCCCGTGGGAATCAGTGAATAAAATATGTGAACTAACCAAAATAGAGAGATTTGACAGGTGTACACCTTGGCCATTTACTGTCCAACAAACTGAGAGTCAGTGTATTCTTAGCCAGTTAGGTCTAACATAGGCCTTCTGATATTTCCTATAAATATGAGCTTGGTGAATAAAGAATTAGCTTTCCTGCATGAAGAAACTGAGTCCTGTCTGCTTTACTGTGACACCCCGGGATCCCTCAGCAGAGAGTGGAGGCTGTCAGTGCTACAGGCACCGCAGCCCCTGTGGAGGCACTTTGCTGGGCTGGAATGTCTCTGTGCATTACTCAGGCTGGGTCCTGCCATTTTCCTGGTCTCCCCTTGCCCTGCTGGTGTTGGACTCTCTGGTAAGACCTGTCCCTGATACCTGAGGGCAGAGTGCTGCTGGGAGCAGGAGCAGGCACACGCTAATGTGAACCCATGGGAGGACACTGATTCTTCCACAGCAGAGATCAGGGGTCTGGGCTGCCTGTGGGAGCCCCTGGGTCAGGCTCAGCCACCTGGCTCCAAGCCCCTCACTGGGATGAGCTGTCACATTCCTCCCACACTGAATGAAAAGCAGGCACGTCCCAGGTGTGATACACCTGATCTCCTTCTGGCAGCTCTCTGGAGCGAGACGAATCAGCCCCTGCTGGCCTCCCTTGACTAACTATGGTGGGAGGAGAGGGTGACTTGCTCCAGGTTAGGTGAGGTGAATCCCAGACCAGGTGGGCAACACCTTTGTCCTGCTTTTGGTCACCCTGCTGCACCAGAGTCCTGCTGGCTGTGTCAGCTGTGTGCTGGCTTGGCAGGAAGGTGCTGCTCTGGAAACCACAGCTGAAAGTGAAGATGCTGTGGAGGATGGATACAAGTGGGGATACAAGGAATGGGAGGTAAAAGCTGTGTTAAAGCTGTACCCAGGCCCCATCTCAGGCTCTTTGGAAGGACCAGCTCTTTTAGAATTTTATGTTGGTAAGACAAAATATAGGATAAACATGCCAAGATTGCTCTCTCAGCAATGTGGTGCTCGGGAATCACTCACAGCCAAAAAATACTCGTTGAGAATGGCATCATCTATTGTCTGAATTTCTACCTGGTCTGCATCATGCAAGACCATGTCTGCATAATGCAGCAGCTCTATGCAGCCAGTTTTTGAAGAAGTCACTCTGTGTGCAGCTCCTCTCATCCCTGTTTCCAGCCAGGCACACCACGACTCACAAGCACTGTGCATTAGCAGAATTGATGAAGTTCTTACAGGTTTTACAGCTCACTGGGCACCCCATCTCATGACTGTCAGACAGTCCTGTTGGTCTCCTTTGGGCATCACCACTTCAGACCACCACCCCATTGCCTCTCCCAGCCTTTGAGTGTGGTGCCACCAAGGCTCTTGCACTGCTGGCCACCTGCAATTACCTTCTGGCTGATAATTGTTCTGCTGCAGCGTGCCCATTCAAAACAACACTCCAGCACCAGGGAAGTTTTCGCTCTAGCACTCTGAAGCTGGGAAGTACAGAGCAAAGCCAAAAGGGGAAGCACTTAAATAGGAGGAGGTTTGCCAAGCTGTGATGCTACAAACAGCTGCTTCTTTGACAGCTCTGTCACAAGGAAATTACCTCCCCCCATTCTCAGTGCTTCTAGAAATGGTGTTGTTGGAGCAGATTGTGTCTTTTTGCTTTTGAAAAGCTGTTGGGTGCTATACTTCAGGAGAATATGAACTGGAAAAATCTTGAAACCCTACCAATATTGTAAGGGAAAGGAGAGATCTGTGCTTGCTTTGTGCTTCTTTCCCCTTCCCCCCTCCTTCAGTGCTCTCACACTGACACTTGGTTCCCATTAGAGCCAAATGCTATTTCCTCATATAGGGACTTATTCTGCTTAGCAATTATTAATACAACACTATCTGCCCCTTGGTGGAAGCACTGGTGAGCAGCAGCACTGAAACAAAGAGGAGGCTGGAGACTTAAAAGTTTGCAACATAGCTAAAAAAAGTCATGATGATGCAATTCAGCTGCTTGGAGCAGATGTCTGACCTGCCCACTGCTTGAAAGGGAGGCACAGCTTGAAGAGGGCACAATCTTGGCCACAGACGATTAACACAGAAAGCAATAGCCTTGATTATCTAAACATTTACAGTGAGACAAAGGGATCAAAGGCTCTGTCCTTCAGCCTGCACCTCCTACAGTGCCTGCCCTGGCTAGACATCAGGTGTACACATGTGGGATCTACCCAATTTTGGCATGAGGCTGTTAGGAGGGGGAGTTCAAAGTGACTTGGTGAATTCAGATCTCCAAACTTATGAGTATTTTACTGCCCTAAATCACCTGCTTACCTGGCTCTGTCCAGAAACCATTGTACCCAGGCCTGAGGAGCTGAGAGAGGCAGGAGGAGCTTTTCTTCATCTCCTGTTAGATCTGCAGTCACCTGACACCACCGGCAGCATTTCACTGCTCTTCTTTGCTGCAGCTGCTGGAAGTAGCCCAGGTGTGATGAGGGGTAAGAAACCAGCTGAGCTGCCCTGGGGAGGCTGAGGGTTACAGCTTGGCTGAGCAAGGAGCCAGGTCTACTCCTGTGCAAGCTGAAGTTAAGGGAAAGGATGTTGATACAAACCTAATTACAGGTGTTGAGAAGTTTTAAGTCTCTCTGTATTGGAAATGCTTTTACAGCTCTTCTGTAATAGTTCTGGATCATTTAATTAATGTGTCCTCTCACTCATGAGGATAATTTCAGTTGCACAGTAGCTGTTGCCACAGCAGCTTTGTTTCATGGATTTTACTTCCTAGATCCCAGCTGGTTTTGTATTCCTCACATAGCTGTTCTCCTGTACACATGTGTACATATTTGTATGTGTATCTGTAGCCATAAAAGGAGGAGAGGCCAGGAGTCATTGAGGAGATGTGCACGCTCTGCACAAGGGCTGCAACAACCCCAGTCATGGGTACAGACTGTGACATGTCCCCCTGGCCAGCAGCTCTGCCAAAAATGACTGAGGCTGCCACATCAGTCTCCAGCCAGGCCCATGCTGCCATCTCAGACAAGGCAAACCATGTACCAGGCTACGTTAGCTGGAATGTGGCCACCGGGTGCGAAGCTTCCTCCCTCCTCTCCTGTGGAATCCATATGGAATATTATGCCCAGTTCAAATGTCCTGGTTCATGGTGGTGTAGAGAAGCTTGAGAGGGTCCTGGGGAGATGGACCTTAGTCCCCATGAGGAGATACAAGGCAGCTGGACTTGGTTTTCCTGACCAAGAACAGGCTAAGGACTAAGCTGATAGCAGCCTACAGAAAACATGGTTTCAGCAACAAAGGAGCCAAGATATTCTCAAGCTCAGGGCAATAGCCTTGGCTGTGGTTTGGGAAATTCAGGGTGGGCAGAGGGAGAAAATGCTTTGCAAGGAGGATTCTGCAGCCCTGGAGCAGCCTGCTCCAGCCTCTGTCCCTGGAGATTTTCATAGCTCTGCTGGAAGAAGCCGTGGCTAACTTGATCCAGTGCTGGCCACAGTCCTGTTCCAGGTGGGAGGTTGGACTAGACCACTGTGAGCACACAGAGGGTACCAGCACAGCCACACCACACTGGCTGTACTGGTGCAAAGCTTCTTTCCTCTTCTCCTGTGGAATTCATATGGAATATTATGCCCAGTTTGGGTGTGCTGGTTCATGGTGGTGTAGAGAAGCTTGAGAGGGTCCTGGGGAGATGGACCTTAGTCCCCATGAGGAGATACAAGGCAGCTGGTTGTACTTTCCCTGAATTGCCACCAACAGCTGGCTGTAAATATTTTTCTCTGTTTTTCCTTGCCTGGCTGTGATCCTGTCCCCGTGGATGAGATCTCTGGGACACAGGTCATTTTCAGATCTGTATCTACCCTGATCCATAGCATAATGAGGTACAATGTACAATTCAAAACCAGATAAATCCTGCAAAGGAACATGGCTGCAGTTACTTTCCACTGCATGGGTAACTCAGCAAAAAACAGAATTAGGACTTCACCTCTGGCAAGATTTGCTGTAACCACTCATCAGCTGTGTTTTCAGGTGTGCTTTCCCTGCAGCAGGGCACCTGCAGCCATTTCTCCATCAGTGAAAGTCTTTTCCAGCCAATCAATCTTTTATTTATCCACCAAATCGTGAATGCTGTTGACTCTTTAGCAGAGCCTGACCCTTAAATATGTTTGAAATGAGAGGCTAACTCGTGTGGGCAGGTGTGTACGTGTCTGCATCTTCGTGTGGGTGTGTGCGTGGTGGAAGGGAAAAGTCTGACCAGACAAACAAAAATAGAATCCTAATCTCTTTTCTGTGTAGAGCAAATTGGAGCAGATAGTTTCCAAATGAAATCTGAGATGATGCCAGCTGCCTGCAAACTGTACCTACTTTAAAAATAAAATCCCACTGCCTGCAAGTCATCCTCATCCATGTCTTCTCAACTACAATCTTCTTTCACCCACTGTCCCATAAGATGTGAGTATTAAAAACCACCATTTTGAATTGAACAGGGCTAATTTTAACCCTTCATGTCCTGCTTCCTTCAAGGATGATCCCCTTCTTCCCCAGGAAAACTGCTCTCCAGAAAAGAGAAATTAGACAAGTATCAAATAAGGACTGCCTTTCATGCATCTTGAAATAGCCCCTATGTGCCACCAAAAGACCCCAAGCAGCAGAACAACTTGTGTGAGCAATGAACAGTGGAAATGCTAAAGCAACTTCGTAGGAACAGTAGAAGAAATGAGCAAGCCATGAAGCTGAAGCATATTGAATAAATGCTTTGCACATTGTTGTAATGAGATTCAGCTGACCGAGACATTTATATGGGGAAGAAATCACTGCCTCATTGCAATCAATAGACAAGTTGCCACCGACTAACGGAGCTCTGCTTTCACGATGTTTGTATTGCAACATAAGCCAAGATGCCTGTGAGCTGTCAAAACCCTTTAGAGCCATTTGTCCCAACAACCCCACAGTATCATCCCCTAATACTCTATTATGCAAAGAGACCCCTTTTATTTTTATTAGAGCTAATTCACCAGATGGCTTCTCCCCCCCTCCTCTCCCTGCTTTGATGTAGCAAATGCAAGCGATTTTGCTGACTGGAGATCAAGGCACAGATCAGTGCTATTTGCCATGTACAGAACATGAAAAGCAGAGCAGGGACTGTCGGGCAAATCTAACATGTTTTTAAACAGGGGAGAAACCTTTGCAGACACGTGGGAGGTGAAGCAGCCCCACTCCCCTGGCAGGTACCTGCAGGTACTGCTCCTATGGCCCTGCAGGGAGTCGGGTGGGGAAGGGGGTAAATTTCTGCATTTTATGAGTGATTAGACCTGCTGGTGACACTGAACGAAAATTAATGAGGGAGCAGAGAGGAGCCTTCAAAGAGGAAGGAGTAGAAATTGCACAAATGGGTGACTCTGTCCTAGGGAAGTGCTGATGGGCATGGACAGACAGATGGATATGTTCCAGTGACCCAGCCCAGGTTACAGTGCTGGTATCATGGCTTTCTTTTCACATAGCAAGGCTCTTAATTGCAAGTTTTAACAGAAACAATAACAGAAAGCAAGTAACGGAGCCAGGAAGTCCAGCAGCCAGAAAGAATGTAATTAAGAAATAAAAAATTCAAACTCCCTACCACTGTGAACACAGCTTTAGCAATCCTCACAGAAACTGTGTCGTTCACTGCAAAAACCTGTTAAAAACAGAAGAGGAAAAACAACAGTCCCTAAACCTGATGTCGGTTGTATGCAAAAGAAAGCCCCTAAAAGCAAGTAAATTTAAGACAAAATAAACCACAGCTCTCTCCAGTTGCAATGCCTTGCACTGAGGTGAGAATCCTCCCTGGGAGCAGTGTGCTCCATCACTGATGGTGCAGCCCTGTTTGTAACAAACTTCCCAGCCCCCTATGAGGAGCTGCACTGGCTGGAGGTGAAACCCAGATGCCTGCAGCCATCAGGGAGTGATGTCTCTCCAGAGTTATCTTCCCTGCCTGCAGCAAAGGGTGTTCCAAGGGCAGCTGGAGTCAGGTGTGGGGCGGGCGTGTTAACCCCGTTTAGTGTCTGCCATCAGGAATGGTGCACATCACCCTGTGCCACACACATGTAACAAATCCCCTCGGTAAAGGATGGGCACATGTTTTTACAGCATGTCACAATGATCGACACGATTTCCATCTGAGACCTTAATTTTGTGCAATGCTGAAGGCAGCGGGGCTGGGCTGCAGACCCAGTGGTTGCACGAGCAGAACACAACAGCATCCTGTGTGTCTGCCTCCAGCCTGGGCTCTCTGCTGTCTGATAGGGCTACAAGCCACAGGAGAAGGTTTTCCAGCTGCTGGGGCATGTTTGCTGCTACAAACTCCCCCGTGTCTAATTAAGCTCATGGCTCATACTCCCCTCTGGTGATGGTGCTAACAGGTTCTCCGCTCCTGCGGTGGCTGCTTATTTTCCTGAGAAATGGAGTGTAAAATCACTGGGACCTCTGCTGCTCTGAGAGATCTGATTAAAATCCTGGGTTTCAGGATTTATTAGGAAGAGGGAACTGGCTGGCAGACGTAAAAAACAATCGTGTTGCTCTTGTCAGGAACCAGGCTGGAGGAGCCCTGATGCAGCCCAGGCTCAGGAGAAGAGCCAGAGCCAAGAGCACAACCATCTCAACCAACCAGCCTCAAAGAACAGAAAGAAGTCCTTGGCTTTAAACAGGGTGAAATCATCTGTAAACATATATGCCTTGTTTGCTGCCTTGCTCTGGAATTGTCTGCCACACAGTAAAGTCTATTTCAGTGAATCCCCTGAAGGCTGACAAACAGTTTTATGTGCACCTTGTAAATTGAGGCAAATGGGTAACATTTTCCAGCTTCACCATTAATTGGTTCCTTCCTGGAGAAGGAGATGTGGAAGATCTCAGGACAAAGAGACATGGTGCATGTACCAGAGAGGTCTGATGCTGCCCACAGCACTTGGCTTGATTTTTTTTAGGCAGTATTTGCACTGCCATAGAGGGTAAAGGGAATTGTTGGCCTAGGAACCTGCTTGAGGTCTGTGGGAAGACACAATTCTTGCTCTTCATTCTGCATTGCTCTATAAAGCGGCACAGGAGTGGGAGCTCAGAGCTCTCTTTCTGGAAGGCAGGAGAGCCTCCCTACCACTGCCCACATATGGGGAGACATGGAGAAGCCCACTGGAACCCACAAGCCATCCTTTGGAGAAAGAGAGACCTTTGCACTGAAGAGACCAGGGAGTCTCATTCAATCAGCAAAAAATTCTCTTTCACCCCTAACAGATGAAACTGTGTGAAACATTTCTACACTGCTCTTGTACTTGCCCTGTCAGAAGACCCCAAGTTCTTTCTCCCAGTAACACCAACAGATTTGAAAGGGACTTGCTGTTTTTTCTGTTTCTCTCTCACAGATTTTTTTTTTTTTCCTGGCAACATCTCTGCAGAGCAGCACGTTTTCACAAACAAAGTTAAACTGCTTGGTTTCCATTAGTAACATGAGCAGTAAAAATAGAGGACAGGTGTTTCTCAGGAGGTGTGAAAGATTAACGGGATTTTCTTGGATTGTGGATGATGCTGTCACTGTAGGCTATCTGCTTTTTCTTTCCTTCACCAAAGAATATAGGAAAATTTTCAATAGCATTTACTGGTGCTTAGTGAAGCTCAGGCAGGTTTGTGCCTGCTGTGCCTGCACTCCCTGCAGGCAAAGAGGGATTGCAGCAAACAACCCTTTCCCTTGCCCGTGTGGATCCAGGTTCTCCTTTCAGAGACACCTTTGCAAACTCTCAGGGGCAATTAGCACAGGAGCTCTGTGGAGGGAATTGCATGGGGATGAAGGACCTCAGCACGAGCAACTGAGCCCTGGTAGAACAAATAAACAGGAAAATACTCAAGCTTCTGTGTGAGTGCAGCCCTTCATCTGGGATCCTCAAAAGAGTTTTTAGTCATCCTTCAGAAAAGGTGATGCTCTGTGTGACAAACATGCCTGTAAGACATGTTAAAGATGCATTTTCCCAGTTCCCACCCTTGAGATTCCCTGCACTAGGAGTCTGGAAGGCTTTTCCATGCACCTTTCTCTGAGCATCTTCTCCTGGTATCTTTCACTGAGGGTTTGCCACAGTGGCTAACAAGTGGGAAGGGCAAGGAGATCTTGATTTCAGCCCTTGTGAGTTTACCTTTCCCTCTGTGCCAGAAGAGCTGTGCCTGTGCATTCCAGGGGCTCTGCAGAAGGGCATTTTCTGTAATGCAAACCAGCACCAGCAAATGCCATTAAATACCCCTCTGACATCAAATGCACAAACAGTCTGAATGAATTTACTGGGCCCCGTAGTTGTGTACAAATCTGAAATATCCTGCTGGACTAGCTGAAAACATCACTGTGTGTGAAAGCCAGCCAGGCGTTTCCCCCCGTGCCCTGCTTTGTTTACCTCCCGCTCATGTCAAATGGTGCATTAGGGCTGCAGTGTAACACACAGCATTTGAACTTCTCCTGCGTGGTGAACAATGTCAGCAGACTGCTTTTCCTGAGGAAAAGATCCCGAGCCCATAAATATCACCCCGGCGTGCTGTACGTTGCTCCCATTGTGCAAATCTCCCCACAGTGCTCACCTCTGCTCCTGTATCATAGTGAGACAAACGTGGTGCTTAAGGCCTGATTTATTTCAGTCAAAGGACAAATAGTTTGATATCAAAAGGAGCTTCGCAACAATTAACATGACAGGCAAGGAGGATTAGCTGTTGTGATTTTCGGTGTGGCATAAGCAGGCAGGTGCTGTTATTTGGGCTGCATCCCTCCCCCACACCCCTGCTCATTAAAGAGATAGTTATTGTACTGCTGTGAAAAGAGCAGCTGCTGTGCCTGAATTTCCCTATCAGCCACTGTTTCTAGCGTTGGTATGAATTGGGGACACATTGTTGGGCTTTAATTAGCCCTGAGTCCCACCACCACAGGACTGCCCTGCTCTGACACACACCCCATGACGCTTGTGTTGAATGTGCATTAATCTCCTCGCTCCTGATGGCTGGGACACAACCTTTCCAAGAAAAAAAAGAAAAAAAAAAAGAAAGGAAAAAAAATAAAAGATACCTTTATAGAATTTGCAAAATGCTCGGTGTTATGCTAAGCAGCCAAATTAAATATAACCTTCACTCTTGACTTCTCCAAGTCCCATTATAATTTTTGAGATCTTTGCTGTTGGTGCTGACTCTAAGGTTTCAACAGATTAAAACCTACTTTCAAACAGATGAAAATCAGTTTCCAAACCTGAGCCTAAACTTCATGGGGGAGCAACATTTGACAGGCATTATTTGGCACTGATTTCCTCCAAGGATTTGTGTGAAGCTGGCTTGTGAGGCAGAGTGGGCACATTAAGGCAAGGCGGGCTGCCAACAAAACTAAGAATGACAGATCCCACATAATTACTGTGTTTTCACTGTTATCACCAAAGGTTAGTTTAAAAACAGAGAAAATCCCAGAAACTGTGGACTATCCAGAGGATCAAAACAGTTGAGGCACATCTATTGGCAGGATGCAAGAGCTTCTCAGCACTCTCTCTGATCCACCCCTCTTTGTCTCTTTGCTCAGATGAGAGCAGATCCTGTTTCCAGCCCCGGGATATTGCCAGCTGCCTTTTGTTGTGATCTTGGTACCTCTGCTAAATTGAAAATTGGGCTAGGTCAGGGTAGGGACAGGGCATTTCTGTAACACAGGAGAAAAGCCTTCCTGGTGGCCTGCTTCTGGTCCTGGCCAAAAATCAGTTCCTGCATAAGGCTGTAAGAGCTGGAACCAGTTGCTCCAGTAAAGCCACGCTGGAATGACTTACCAAAGCAATTATGCTGGCTGCCTATATCCAGATGAGGATTTGACAATGTTTCCTGTACCCTGACTCTAAAAACACTCCCCAAACTCTTAGAAAAACTCCCAACCAATGCTCTTTTTTTTTAGCCTTTACCTCAGACTGCCCCCGAAAACATAAAACACCTGCAGAAAACCAGAATTTTTGCTGAGCCGTGAAGAGTTAATCCCTCTGTAAATTGTCTGCCAGCTGGTAGGAAGATCTTTGCAGCACAGCAATGTTTTCACCTGCTGTTTATGTAGCCTGTAGCAAAGATGTGAGCTGGAGTATTTTTGTGGGGAAGTTTTGCCAGCCCGGACTCTCCCACAGAGAGTGCTCTCTGGCTGAGAGAGGGTGTGCACGTGCATGCAGGGAGACCACAAAAAAAAGTCTTGCGAGAAAAATATTGCAGGATTTCTCAGGTTGAGAGTGCAGAGATGTTCCAAACAGCCCTGAACTTCAACCAAAATCCTGATGTTTGCTGCTGGGTTTTTTAATCACCTGTGTCTCCCTTCTGCTTGGGGAAATTCAAATTTACTGTCCCCCAGCCGAGGTCTATTCAGAGCAAAGGTGGTGCTGGTATGGATTCAGTCTCACCTGGTCCAGGGGAGATGAATTTGGCTCAGAGCTGGTGCAATGTCAGTTATTGATATTCTGTTATTCTTCAGCTTGAAGGTGCACGGATGTTATTTTACTTCTTCTTTCCAGGAGATCGATTCTAAATCCATGTTTTTCATTCTGCCCAGACCATACCTGCAAAAATAATAACAGCAGAGTTAGTGTCTTCCCTGTGACTGCTGAACTCTCTAACACAGCCTCTACAGCCCCGAAACAGTAGCTGGCATCAGATCACAGCACTTGATTTAAACTCCACTCCTTGTTCAATAGACCAAAAATAAAAATAATGCTGAGAGATGAATCAAACCCGAGTTTGTGGGTTTCGGGTTGGTTTTTTTTTCCCTTTCCCTGAACATAAAGAACAAAATATGTTTTTTGGTCTAGATGACTCATCTTCCAAAGAGATGAAAACAATAAGAAACTAGTACCAGGTCCCCCAGGAACAGATGAGAACACAGACTCACTTTGTAACATTTGTCATGTGCACTGAAACATCCACTGTGGGGTCTTGCTGAGCAGAAGGTAATTTCCCCACCCTGCAAATATTTATATTTTTTTTAGATTAAAAAATAATCCAGACCTAGAGAGGGTAAAACCATCATAAACAAAATATATATGAGAAATGAAAACCTGAAAAAATCAGTACACATCTCAGAAACATTTCCCTTTGACTTGAAGCATCCCTAGTTTTAAAATAACTTTAGTCTCACTAGAGTAATTAATTTTCTAGACAAAAAGAGCAACCAGCATATTTTTTGTTTTAATATGCTGCTGTTAATTCACTGTTTCAAAACCTCCTTCTGTACAGGGGGAAAAAAAAGGGAGGGGAGAATAAAAAAGCTGAAAAATGCATCAAAACTGACCATTTCCCACAAAGCCAGTTTTCATTTCTGCATATCAGCGTTTTCGAGCAAAACAAAGCACTACAGAACTTTCTTGAGCAGCTCTATTCAAGCAGGACCCGAGGCCAGCAGGGACACTGCTTTAATGTCATGATGTAGCTGCAGAGAACAAAATGATTCTCTTTCCCCCAGCCTGTAGAGCAGAGAAATTATAAAGGGGGGGCATTACTATGGTAATGACCACATAGCTGCTGCATGTTTATGCAGATTGATGACTGACGAGCCAGATCCCAGGCTCTTTACATCAGTCAAGCTCTGCCTGCCTCCTAAAAATTGCAATCCAAAGAATTTGCCCAGGAAATCGGAGGAGAGGTATTTTTTTCAGTGGATTTGAAAATATTTCAGTGGCATATAGGAATAAACCCCATTCTTCTTACAAATGGAGATGTTATTTTTAACAACTCAGAACTGCTTTTCCTAAATGTGGAAGGGGAAACTACTCTGAGTCCCCTGGAAATGGCCACTGCTTAGCCTGGGATTAAACAATACCCATTCAAGCATCAGGAATTTCGGGGTTAAAATGACAGGGAAGAAAATGGGATCTTGCCTGTTCCCACTCCCAGTAATGTCTTGCCAAGCTGACAGGAAAGATAAAGTTCACTCTCCCCTCCACTTAGCTGGTGCTGGGAAAGAGATTCACACCCAGGAGAAAAGGAGACATGGCATCAGTCGTGACTTCTTGGCATAAATGAAAGGAAATTTTGACAGGCATAAAAATGTTATTTTCTCATGGAAAGCTCCTGCTTCAATACACGAATGGGGATGCTTCTTGGGAAAGCAAAATAAAGGGGAAAAGAAAAGAGCAGTCTTGGTGTGGTGACAGCTTATAATAATTCACAGTATTGCCCATTTCTCACTGCATAATGATCTCGGGCAGAGGAAATGATGAACTCTTATTTCTGGATCCACATTTTAAATATCAAAATAATTGGGCCAAGGAAAGGTCATCCCTTCCCACTAACTGCTGTTAGCCATCCTCCTTCCCCAGCAGCCCAGGGCTCTTGCAACAGCTTTTAGCACGATGAAAAGATTCACATTGCTGGGAATCATCCTGGGAAAGAGGCTGGGAGGCTGCTGGTGTCTGCTGGAAACTGGAAAATGTAGGCTGCCACATGCTACTGGGCATCTTCAGGCACCCAGCTGGGAGCTCCGTGTCGTGTGCTGGGCTGTGGTGCAGCCAGCAAGGCTCGGGCACTCGTGTAAAAAGCTGATCTCAACATCTCACTCAGCCATGTGCTGGCCTCAGCTTGGTCAGACATCTGATCTTCAGCTTTGTCCCCTTCTGGAGACCCTCCAAGCCAAACTCATGGCCTGAAGAGCAAGGTGTGTGCAGCTGCTCTGACCTTGTTCTGGCTGGCTCTGCACTCCTCATCACTGACTCCAAATGTGGGTCTGTGGGGGCTCCTGTCACCTTCATTCTGCTTCATCCCCCTCTGCACATCTCAGCACTCACACAGTGTGACTGAAGAACCCCACATATTGCTGCATGATCTTTATCCCACCAAGTCCACCTTTTCAGCTCTGTCCAGATAAACCTATGGGCCTTAATCCTAAATCTGGTTAGTAAAGACCAAAATGTGACCCAAATCCAGGACAATGTGAACTCCTACTCTAACCCTAGGCCAGGGATGACTAAACACCCACTCCCAACTTTAATAATTTAGATGCTTTCCCCTATGCCTGCCTGACTTCAAAGGAACCCATCTTTAGTTGTTTTCTCACCCTTTTCCCAAGCCCTACAAGCCCCAAGTTGGGACTCAGCAGAGCATCTATAAATCAGCCACAGTAAGAATCACCTCTGCAACGACTGAAGCTCTTTGTGCCTTTGCAGGGCATGTGTGTGCATGTTTGTTTGGTTTGCACACACCCAGAGCATGCACAGGCACTTTTGGAGTCTGTGCTCGGGAGAGGAGACAGCAAACCTGCATTGCCCCGGAGGCCTGGGGTGAGATTAACTGCAGGACCTGGGATTTGTTGCTACCTGAATGGTGTGCATGCTGTCAGTTTGGTGTGTCTTTATTTCTAAGTGAGTCATATTATACAAATCAATTGCTAATTCAATTAATCATGAAAAACATGCAAAAGGACATCTCCAGGAGCTGATTTAGAGCATGTTATGTATGGGTGATTGAGCAAAGAAAGTTAATCTGGGTCAAGAGACTATGATTTTTAATTCTTAATGTCACAGATTTCCATTCTTTTGAACTAAAATCTGACTTACAATTTATTTTTCTGAGGGTGCAGCTTTATAGCTCCATTGACATTGGCATGTGTGGTCATGCATACTGAGTCTGTTCTCTTATGCCTGACAAATAAGAGCTTTTATGGATGCACAGATCAATACAAGCTTAAGATCTATAAAGGGCTGCCTGGCAGTATTCATGTGCAGGACACATCTCATTGCATTTATCCACAAAGTTGTTTACAGGAGATTAAATTATGATTTTATTGCATTCATCTTTCCCCATTCTGTGAGAAACTACAAATTTGGATCTTTTGTGTTGCTTTGCAGTTTCTAGCCTAAATCTTACTAAAAAAAAGCCCAAAAACCAAGGAACCCCAAACCAACTAAAAAAATCCAGGTGAAGAACAGGTAGTTTGTTGTGCAAAATAATGCCTCCATCATGATTTGTATGGAAGACACCCCAGGAATTCAACAGAAAACAATTGTTTGCATTTCTTGCAGAGATGTAATAGGGGCATAAAGTGACTATAGTCCGTTGTGGAGAAAACTCACAGGGTGGATTCCTCCTGGAGGCCTGAATTAGAGGTTTTCAGGGTGTAGGAAACTCAGCCATGACAAATCAAGTGTCAAAGATTTCAGGCTTAGATGCTAATATATGCTTTAGTCCAAAATAGGATGCTGAGTCCCCTCCTGACAGCATGAGAATCTGACATTTCTGTTTTGTGAGTAGCCCTGGGAAAGGGGCTATAAATAATGTGTGTGAATGCACAGAGTTAGGAAAAGAGGTGCAAGAAGCTTCTACTTGTCACTGAAACTATGAGCAATCCTAACCCCTGCTTGCCCTTGAACATGTGAACTGCTGCCTGGCTTGTGGGAGAGCCCTGGGGACAGGGGGACCCTGGCACGGGGCTGTGTCCTTCCTGTGTCAGCTGCCAGCTCCTGATTCCCTGCTGCAGTCTTGAGGAGTTGCCCTGACCCAGCCAAGGTGCCTTTGGCCAGTCATTAGGTGATTCAGCTCCAGTCATCACCTGCACGATGGAATTCACAGAGTTGCTCTGTCTGAGAGAGAGTCCTTGGGTTTGCTGGGAGGGAGGAGTTACACAGCCTGCCCTGGGCAGCACCACAGCTCAGGTCAGGCAAGTGATACAGCTCTGGGGTCCAGATGGATTCATTATTTCTGCTTCCACACCAGGCTTTTTCATTCAGTCAGGCTGATTCCCAGACTGCAGCTGGTTGCCGTCCTGGCAAATGTGAGTTAACACCACTGAGAGGTGGTAAGAAGCTAAAGGAGTCTGCAGGGAACCAGTACATGGAGTTTAGCAGGCAGCTGCTGGACTCCTTCCCATATGTGACATGCACCATTTGGGTTTTCCAAGATAAAGCACAGCATCACGGAATTTGAAAAAAACACAGGTTGGAAGTGATCTCAGGAAGCCCTTAGTGTCTCCAGCAGTGATCTCCTGCTGAAAGTGGTGCCAGCTGTGAGACAAAAGGACTTTCACAGTGGGTGCTCCAAACCTAGGACAAGGCTCCAAACCTGGGTGGACCAACTTTTTTAGGAAATATATTATGAGTAGCGAGAGATTTGATTATTCTGGGAAGAAAGCTATTAATTCCAGATGAGGAGAAATCCCTAAAGGACACAGACTGTCTTCATGACTTTGAAGAAGGTCAGCAGCACAGAAACTGTGCATGGGGAGGTTTCCAGTTTCAGAATGAGATTTTCTTCCAACATAATTGAATATACAGTTAATGCAAGGGGTTGGAAACAAATGCATTAAGGAGGTGAGTACAGCATTACCAACACTTTATAGAGCAGAACTACTCAAAGAACATGAGCAGGTAATGCAGGTAATGGTGATGCATTCCATTGTCACACGTCTGGGCAGAAATGGCTGGGATGGTACTCTTCTGAAAGGCATGGAGGTACTTAGATGGATAATCAGAACACAAAAATGACCCTGCAAGAAGACCACAAGCTGTTGCCCCTCTTTGTAGCCATTCACCCCCATTGCTGCTTCCTCAGAAGGAAGGTCAAACAAATTTTTGACAACAGAGCTGGGAAAGACTTTAAAAAGCCACTGAATCCCTCTTCCTGTTCCCATTTGCCATTTTATGGGCAAAACTTGATTCTCTGTTTAAAGTAAAATTAAAGCTTCTTGAGCCCACCAAAATTGATTTGTGAAAAACAATTAACCTAGCTGTCCCTGGTGGGCCTGTAAACCAGGATGGTGAAGAGAGGCCAACCTAGAGGAAGGCAAGCCTAAAGCTGTACAAGAACTTTAATCTTCTGCCTTTATATTTCTGCATTTTGTTCTGAAGAAATCACCATGTTCAGGAATTTTCCCAGCTAAGTGCAAAAGTTTCAGTGATTGCCTGTGTGAAGTATATTTTCCAAGAAAAGGTTTGAAGAAAGGTGTATGTTTTCCCATCAATCACCCTCTGCACACACGAGCACATCCCGTGCCTTTCTCCTCCCATAAACACTTCATTGCAGATTTATTCCCCATGTATTTCCTATTCACTCACTGGCAATTTAATGTGACAAAGGTTATTTCTTTGTAGATGCCTAACAAGATGAAGCAACTTCATAACCAGAAGAATTAAGCACAATAACTCATTGATGCAAGAGGTGATCTCACCCAATGGCCAGTTAGGTCAATAGCAAATTTGGCCTTTGGCTGGGATTTACAGCTGCCTGCACAGCTGGTAACTCTGATGATTCTGTACAGAATCCTTCCCCAGCGTTGATAGAAGATGTGGTGCACTTACACATTTTCTACTTGCAAAGCTTTGGTTCTTTCATTTAGAAAGACCCAACGATCAGGTCGGAGCCTTCCACATTCCACCTGTTTTGCTTTGAGGAATGCAGTTAGGAGAGGGGATATTTTTTTGTGACTATCTAGCTTTATATACCTGGAGCTTGCAGTACTGCAGTGGGGTCACAAACCCCTCAACTTTGGGTTCCTCTTCACTCATCCTTTTACAGCTGCCCTGCCTCATGCAGGGGTCAGCATGTTCAGGGCACAGCTCCCACTGACATGACAGCTCTGCCTCAAGCCTGCCAAGGGAGGCTCCTGCAGACTTCCTCAGGAATTATTGTTATTTGGGTTTCATTGCATTTTATTAGCTTTTATGTTAATATGCACTGTACATTTAATTAAAGATCCTGCAGGATGGCTGAATGCTGAAATCAGGATCTGAAATAGGTTTGATCTTGGAGTCCGTTTCCTGTTGGGCTGCAGCGTGGTGCTGATAACTAAAAATCAAGCCTGTTTCTTTTTCCCTGCCTACTTCCCAAATTTCAGCACTCCCCACAGTGGCAAATGTCTCCTTTGGCTTCCTGGGGAGGAGGATAATTCTCCCACAATAGACATTGATCTCTCATTAGACTCCATCCTGTTAGTTAAAAGCTGTTTTTACTCAGACAATCCAGAACTCATTTCCAATCTTAAAAGGGTACACTGTTGGATACTCACTGAGGGTATAATTTTTAACCACTCTGTTTACTGAATTTACAAAAGTAGTTATTGGAGCTGTTTGTATACAGTAATTTTTCCTTAGGCTCCCAAGAGCAAGAGCAGGTGACCCAGCATTGCTAACTGTGGTAAAGCTTTTTCCTATTCAAAGGAGACAATATTATTCCATTTGACAGAAAGTCTGTTCATGCCATGACAGCCTGAGGAGATTTTCTTAGACTTGTGCAGGGCAGACCTGCACAGGGCAGACTGCAGGGCCAGTGTCTCAACCAGGGGCTGTCCCTGGATCTCCTCTCTGAGTCAGGCAGATGCAAAGCCACTGGATCAGCCCTTGTGGCTCATCTCTCACTGGATGAGTTGCTGCTTTCAAGGACATAAAGCCTTAATTCTTAGATATACAGTAAAAAGCTTCCACACCATCAGCACACATAAATGTAAAGAGTGATCAGCAAGGTGCAGCTCATTGTACATAAACACAGACCTTGCCTAGTAATTAACTGGGATACAACTGAATGAAACCCACATTTTCACTCAACTCTGCATGTGTTCCTTACAACTGCACTGTAGCTCAAGCACTAGTTATTAAGTTTTTAGAAGAAGGCACCAGTGACACAGCTCAGGACTGGACAGGTTCAAGAAGGTCAAGGACCAATCTGGAAGCAGACTCTGGGAGCAGAAGAGCTCAATCTGTCCTGGCTCTTCACCTTCCTTCCCTGTGCCACCCTGTCTGCACCCAGGGACAGGGATGCTGTGGCTTCAAATTAACTCAGCAAAAGGCAGAAAACTCTTTTTTCTTAGACATGGTCAGCACTCTGTGTGTGTGTGAGAGTGAGAGAGTGAGCACTGGGAGAATCTTTGGCAACTCCAAAGATTCACTTGTTAAACTGTGCCCTGCATTTGGGGCAGGGGAGACCTTTATGGCTAGAAATTTTATGCACAGGCCCTAATTAGTTAAGAAGCTGGCCTTTTATTTTCTCCTCTTAATGAAGTGACTAATAACTTTTTTGGTGAACATTCTTTTCTCAATACTTTTTACCCCACTCTGCTGTTTCATTGTCTTTTTAACAGTGCCAGCTGCTTCACTTCAAGAACCGGTTTTCTGAAAGTGAAATGCCTCTGATCCTGAAGCATCTCTGGATGGTATCCATTATTGATTTGGAGCTGGTGATGGCTGCAGCAGCTGTCTCTGACTCCCTGAGCCACTTAGAGCGTTTCTCCTTGAAGATAATAATAAGCAGCAAGAAGCAAGGAAGAATCCAAGGACTGGCTTTATACTATGGCTGTGCATGCCAGGCACACCTCACAGAATACATACCAGGGCAGCTCCATTCTCTTCCATTTCCCTGGGGTACTGTGGGATGTGATTTGATACATATTTTACCCCTTGGAAAGGCTCAGAACGCATCCACTGAGCACAGTGCATAAATTTTCAAAAGGGGCAGTTTTGACTGACGTGACATTGGCTCACAAAGAAAAGAGCACCCTTTCCTTGCAGAGGACATCAGCTGCAAACACTTCCCAAAATACAGATGGTACTGGGAACTCTAGACCTCTGCTTTGCTTTTTATATCCTCAGGCAGCAGGGACAGCCCCATGCCAGTTGGCCAAGTACCTCCAGGCTAAAAATATCTCTTTTTAACCAGAGCTCTTGCTGCAGATGCTGTGAGAAAGTGACAGCTGAATTTGTCGATTCTCCATGGGAAATCTCCTTGGCAAGGTTTTGCTAATGGCCAAGGATGCCACACAATGTTCATCTCCTGGGATGACAGGGAAGAACAGCATGTGGGCAAGAGAGAGCTGCCCACAGCTGGGTACAAATGCTTCTAGTTTGACCTCTCATTCCAAAAGCTGAAGCATTTATGTGGAAAATGAAGAGGAGGAAATGCTTCTTGGCCTATTTAGAAGTGGAAATGAAGAATTAATAAATGCCCAGGAGATCATCTGCAACTCTGACATCCGTACAAATTATTTTGTTACTGACTGGTCAGTGAGAGCTCTGAGCCAGAGACAACATGCAGGCAGCAGAACTTCAAGAAGAATCAAAATTATGACCTGAATGGCAGGGAGCTTCCTTCTTAAAGACTAAAACATGTGTTTCCAAACCAATCCATCTGAATGTAGCACTCTCAAAGTGGACAAAGGATGGACAGCCTGAGTGCTAAATGTAAGAGTGTGGGACCACCCTTTTGGGACTTGGACACCCAGTTGATTGTAGTTGTCTGAAGACCCTGCACTCACAGGGCTGGTGACAGTGTATGCAGACATCTCTAGACAAGTTTTTGGTCAGGAACTTGACAACAGGGAACAAACAGGTTGAATTGCAATGTGAAGTAGCTGCTGAAGTCCCTGTGGTGCTGCAGGTACACAAGGGGCCATGGCTGAACCTGCATTGCTTCTTTGGCACAGCCAGAGGAAGGTCAGTGGGAGTATTTCTACCCCTGCTCCAAACACTGTTGCTGGCTGCAGTGCAGTGGAAATACACCTGAGTCCCTTGCTTTGCTTTGTCTCTTATTTACCTGCTCAGATCTCATTAGTAGACTCAGTAGCAGGAAAGCTTTGTCCTTGTTTCTGTTTGGTTTTTTTTTACTAACACATAGCCTTTCTATGACAAGCCTTAATGAAGGTTTGAATAAAACCAAAGGATCCTATAGTAAGCAATAAACCATTCTAATGAAGTCACAAGGTGTCTGGGTTGTGCTTTCAGAGGGGTGTGCCAAGGCAGCCACAGGGCCAGGTCTGCAGCAGGGATCATTCCACAGGCTATAATGGACTTGCAGAGGGCTTGTGCTAGTTCTTGTTTGTTGGGCACTTGGCTCAAAGCTGATAGCAGATTTCCCCAAATGAATCAGTGTGCTCTCTATTAAAAAGAAAAAACTGATATTAAATGTCACAGTAATTGATGCTGCCTCTTTCTAATTAACTTGTCTCTTTTTCCAAGTCCTTCTACCGCTTCCTCCTTCCTGACACCTTCAGTTGCTGTTTACTGAGACTGCCTGCAAGCAAGAGCAGCACAAACCTGCCAAAGACACCAGTCCCCCTGGGACTTCCCACTTTGTCAAAAGCTGCCAGGTTGCGGGTGGGAGAAGCAGGCTGGCAATGATGTCATGGCCTCTACACTCATCCCTGCTGATGGCTTTAAAAGCAATATTTCCACATGAAAAAAAGAGGCAAATGCAAACCACATGACAAGGGAAGCAGAGGATCTAAACAGGGAAGCAGAGCTGCCTCCTAAAGCAGTCTGCAGAACTTGCTTCTCTGTTCTCCTGCCTCTTCCCCTAGACACACTGTGAACAGGGTCCAGATGTGGCTGGGGTCTGGATGCCACCTGTCCCATTCCCTTGATCCATGTGCTTGCAGAGGGCACTTCCTCCAGCTGTCACCCTGTCCTGGTTTCAGCTAGGACAGAGTTAATTCCTTCTGAGTAGCTGTCACAGTGCTGTGTTTTGGAGTCAGAGTAAGAATGGGGTTGATAGCACACTGATGTTCTGGTTTTTTGCTAAGTTGTGTTTATCCTAAGTCAAGGACTTTGGGTTTTTCCCTCGTCCCATGGACTTGGCCCTGACAGTGAGGAAGTTCACAAAAGAAACAGGGAGGGAGTATAGCTGGGACTCAGGTGACCTGAACTGACCAAAAGGATATTCCACAGCACAGAATGTCATGCCCAGTATATAAACTAGGGAAGTTTCCTGGAAGAGCATCCAGTCTGGGCTCAGGAATCAGTTCTGGCATTGATCAGCAGGTGGTGAGCAATAGCATCATGCATCACTTCTTTTCTCCCTTTTTATTATCATTATCACTATCACTATCATTATAATTATAATTATAATTTATCATTATTGCTGCATTTTTCTTTATTTTCAATAATTAAACAGCTTTTATCTCAACATATGAGCTTCACTTTGACTCTCCTCCCTATTCCACCAGGGTGAAGGGGGGGAAGAGGTGGGGCTTTGAGCGAGCAGGTGTGTGGTGCCTCATTTCCAGCTGAGCTTAAAACCACAACACATCCCAATCCACCAAAGGCTTTTCCCAGCAGAAAGGGGAAATATGAAGGGTTATTGGGGCTCTGAACATATGCTGCAGCAGGGGGGTTTCCTCTGTTTGTTCTGAGCAGGTCTGTGTCCCACCACTGCTCAAAGACCTCTGGGTCCCAGCACCAAGGGTTTGTCTGACCCAAGTAAACAGGTTGAAGAAACCCCTCTGAGGGCCCCTGGAGGGAGCCCAGAGCAAACAAACTTAGAGAAAAACATCACTGCAGTGGAAAAGGACATCATGATTCTATCATGCTATGTCCTTGTTTCCAAGACACCAGCAAAACTAGAAGGAGAATGGAGAAAAAAGTCTGGATGTGCCACTGAAGTCACTGCAGAGTCCCTGTCATCAGCAATGAACCTCCTTTACAAAGCATCCTCGATCAAAGTGTCTGATTAAGAACAGTTGACATGCTAAGTGTCTTCTTATCCAGTATCCAGCTCTTGGGTTTATCCAAATTTTAGCTTCTTTTTTACTGTCTCAGTTGGTCAACATGACTTTTGTAGGAAAAGATGGGGAAGGGTTGGGACATTTCGTATCAAACAACATTTTTTCTTGGCAGTACAGAAAAGTGTTAAATCACAGCTTCAGCAACTGACTCAAAACTCACAGGTAACAGCCCTAACTGGGACACGAAGACAATTTTTGGTCACTAAATTATTCTTATTGCTGCTGGATGGCTGAAGGGCCACAATCATAAAACCCAGCAGCAGGCACTGCAGGCAGATTTAAGATAAATCAGTTCCTGACCACAGCATTGTTTGGAGAAGAGCCCTATGCTTTCTTTTTCTTTTCTAAAGGAAAAGACCAAGCTGAGGTGATAGATGTTCCCCTTCCTGATGCAGCTGATTTGGTGTTCCCAAGCCACAGGTCACTGTGGTTTCATTTAGATCTGCAATCTCTTTTCTCCAGGGCTTTATCCTAGGAGTTGTTATTTCAATATAAACAGTTTTCACCAAGTGTCTGGGCAGAACAGAGACCCGAGGCTGTCACTGGCATCCATGACCATAATAACCTTGCATGAGTAACACAGTAAAGCCAACAGCTAAGCTATCTCATCCTTGGACAGCTGCAGGGTTCCAACAGCCCTCATTATACCACATTCTCCTCCAGAGAGTACACAGGGAAAAAAATAAATTAAAAAAAAAAAGATAAGTAATTTATAGTATGTTCAGACTAGCACAGGAACGCAGACACTGTACAGTACACTATTAATTGTGAGATTCTTTTATGTGCCATATAATATTGATTTTCCTGCAGATAACCAGATATCATTAGTTTGATTAATGCTACCACAGCTTGGAATAACTGGCTGGAAAGTTCAAACTAGGGCATTTTTCAGGAGAAGAAGATAAAGCACAGGCCAGACTTCTCTGTTCACACCTGGGAATATGCTGGCCAGAGGGCTTCAGGGGTATTAAGCTAGACAGTTAAGCAAAAGCTTGGTGGAGGAGAGCTGGAACTGCTCTACACAGCCTGTCTGATAATGCCAGGCAGTTCAGCTGCACTCAGGGCTGAGTTTATTTTGGTACCAAAGCCCTAGGTTTTCTTCCTAACAAAGGTTGTCACATTTGCAGGCAGAGCTGAGTCACACATGCTGCCTCAGCCAGAGCTGTGCTCCTGTGCTGCTGGGTGTGCGGGCAGTGGGGCTGTGGACACTCATTGTCTCTGATTGCTTCAGAAGGGAAGGAAGCAGACAAAGCTCCCAGAGACTGGTTTATGAGTTGGCTGGTGCTCACAGAAGTGTGCTGCTTATTGGCTGAGCCTGTGCTCTGGCATGCAAAGGGAATCAGCTTTACTCTGCTTGGGGACACTGACTTTCTTGGAAGAAGAAAACAGTGAGATACATCTGGAGCCCCACTAAGGGCCTACAGACCCATAACAAAGAATTCATCCTGAAAGAAGTGAAAGAAGCTCTGCAACAAACGCCACAGACAGCACACACTGATCAGTTTTCTGAGTGAGGAATCTCTGTCACAAAGTTTGTCAATGCTACAGTCTAGGATATGTGGGCTGAAACTACTGCACCAATTGATAGAGTCTGTCAGCTCAGCATCAGCTTGCTAATGTGTCTGGGCTCCTGTGGTCCTCAGTCTCAAAATTATGTCAGAAGGAGCAAAACAGTCACTTGATCATCACACAGGTCAGGAAATGGAGGAGTAGACAGAGGAACCTATTTTCTTTCCTTTGGCACACTGGGAAGTTAAAAAGCATCGTGTGGGTTTTAGTCCAGGGGGTTCAACAGAAGACAGGCCAGAGAAGATGATACTGGTATTTGGGCTTTGATGAGTGGATGGCCACTACACATCAGTGTAGAGCATCTGTGCAGACCCTTATATGGCCTTCTAACTCATGAGAACTATCCCAAAATAAGAGAATCCAAGAGGTCTGCTCTGAGGATAAGATGTGAGCAATGGTAGAGCCAGAGCCTGCAGAAGAGCAAAGCCTCAGCTCTAGCAATGTATTCTATTTAAAGGTAGGTTAGAATAGAATACATAGGTTTGTCTTGGGAAAAATTAGGCCAATTTGGGCAGGTAGCTCTATCAGGAGATGGCATTGCTCTGCTTTGGTGTATTTGTTACAAAATAGTGCCATTGCCTTAATGAAGAAGAAACTGCTCTTGGTTTCATACAGAGCTAGATGAAGAACTGGCTCTCCATAGCACAATGGAAGCTTGCAAACTTTCTTCCTCATGAGACTTATACTATAAGTCTTGTGTTCTCCTTGCTCTGAAGAAGGGCTTATAAGTGCAGGCATTAGCACAATATGGGACAATTGGTCCCTAAAAACCTGCTGAAAACTGTGCCACTGACTTCTTTCTGTTCTTCATCACATGAACCATCTCTGAGCTCATAAACTTTGGTAAGAATGTAACTTGCAGTAATTGATGAATTGAAGAAGGGCTTGTTTATTGTTCTTACCTAAAAATGCAAGCTTTGAAAGCTTCCTCAGCATTCGTTGAGGTGTGACTGGTCAGCTGAGTGAGGAGTGTTTCCCAGTTCCTGTCTGTAGCATGGAGCAGGCATTTCTGTGGGAGCGCAAGAGCACTCCTGATGAGTGTGTCAGTACTGCAACGTGCATGTGAACTCTGACTCCAACACCTGCCTGGTTTTTTTCCTTTACAATTTAGACAGCCACTTTCACAAGCCTTTTAACTACCTAACCATTCAAATATCCTCCAAAACCAAGAACGGAGTGTTTGTAAGTATTGTTGAAACAAAGCAGCTTCACAAACCCAAATGTACCCAACATTTGCTTTGCATTATCCCCACTGTCCTCACATTTTCCTCTTTATGAGTTCAATTTTAGCAGCTCTGACCTTGTGGAACCTTTTCTCAGCCACAAGTGTCAGCGATCAACTTCTAGTCTGTCTCAAAAAAGCTGTACAATGTAGTCTGTCTTTCCTGCCAAGCATCATAAAGTGCATTGATACCTTCTGCTGTTCCATCCTCTAGGCAACCACACCTCATCTGTGTTTATTGCTGCAGAGAGAGTGGGGTGATGTGACCAACACTTTCTGCAGGCTGGATGGGAACTGCAGCTGAGGATTTTGTGCAAGTACCAGAAGTGCAGAACTATCTGCCTCCCTTTTGGAGACTCGACTGAACAATCACTTTTTTGTTTGTTTTGTTTTCCTCGTGAAGAAAAGTAAATCTTTTTAATGATTTGCCAGTCCTCCAAATAAGAAACTTTGAAACTCCAAAATGAGGTAAAGGCAAGTTTTGAGATATTTAACAGCTACTCTCAGCAATTGTAAGCTGCCAAAGATTGATATTCCTTCTACCAGACAGGTTGGATATAATGAAAACACAGAGTAATAAGATAGGAAACTGTTATCTAGTCAGTACAAACTGTTAACTAAATCAATAAATTACAGACTTGGGAACTTCTATAGGCTAAATTATTGCTGAATTACTTCTCTGGAGAACTACCTCCAATTTTAAAGTTCATTTACTTTTACAATATATTGGGTAGGAGTCTGCAAGGAGAATGGAGCTACTTCATATATAACTGAAGGAAGTTAAAATGCTGAAAAGAAAAATTATGAGTAGTAGAAGTGCTGAGCAGTATCTACATTTCTTACAATGTGCAATTCCCAGTGTGAGTGCTAAAGTCATGACTTAGAGAAGTGATTTGTGTTTCTGGGATGCTCATCGGAATTACGTTACAAATCCTCGTTTTTGGAAAGTACTGAATGAAACTTCTGAACAATTAAGCTCCCATAACAAATGTCACAATGAACATTCAGTGACACTAGTCATGTCTGTGACCTCAGCCTTGCTGTTGCCAGTAAGTGTGACATCAGTTCAAATTCCCCACCCACTTTCCAACTGGAGGATTATATGGAGTGAATGAAATAGTTCTTTGCTTGATTTTAATTATACATGGCCTAACCTTTAGAAAATGTATTTAGATTTTAAAATAATAGTGTGGGGGAGAGTGACACAGGAAATATATGCTTGAGCTTACTAAGGGACAATGATGAACAGATGTGAAAATTACAATAATACACCTGAGCTCTTGGAACAAAGGGATCACCCAGATGAAGAATATTACGTTTCTGCAGTAGTTTAATCCTGTAATCCTTAAGTGAAGCTTTGATTACAGATTAATACGATATCAATGAGGCCTTTATCACTTGTGGTGCTGAGATAAGATTAAGTGACCTGCTCGTAGTCATAGCAAATCTCTGGCAAGACTGAAGCCGACCCCATGCTTCCTGATTCTTTGTTTTTGTAAATTTTCAGGTAACAGCTTTTGCCTTTGTCTCAGTCAAAGGGCCATGAAAGGAAGGTGAGAGTGAAAGGACCCTGAGGAGAAGGAAAGAATTATTTACATCCAACTGGAGTGGGGTTGGGGGTTGCAAATGGGAAATCTGCAACCTCTTGCTCTCTAGGTGTCACAATCAAATCCCTTCCTTGTGTGGAGCAGAGATTTCCAGATCCCAGCTTGCACTCAGATGAAGTTTTTACACAACTGAAAACACTTGCACTGTGTCTGCAAATGGGGAGAAGTTGTTTTAGTTTATTGCAACAAGTCACCCTGAACACCAGCAATCCAACACTAAGATTAACAAAACTGGTGTCCAATTTGAAATATTTTCCAAACATCTTGTATTTCCATAATTTTTATTTCCCATCTTCTGTGTGCATCCATATCCACAAAGACTCCACATGGGGTGCTCCAAAGCCAAGTTATTTGCAATCAAGAGAAGCAGGTTCAGTCCCTGAAGCAGGAGGTGAAGGGCAGGCAGAAAAGCCAGCCTGAGCATTTGAATCCATGACCATCACTTTTCCCACTCTTGCCCCTGCCTATTAGCCCAGAGGTGATTCACAGCATGCATGCTGCATCAGGATTCCTGTTGGTACCCACAGCCCCTCACATCTGAGAGTATTTCTATCCTCTTGACTCTAAGCATGGAGATCTCCTCTTTCCCTTCTCACCTTAGCTGGTACAGTGCACCGTGTGCCTCTGACCTGGGATCAGGACAGCAGCTGTTCATTTAGAATCATAGAATCATTGAGTTGTAAGAGAACTTAAAGATCATCTAGTTCCAACCTCCTGCCATGGCCAGGGACACCTTCCACTAGACCAGGTTGCCCAATGCCCCATCCAACCTTGCCTTGAACACTTCCAGAGATGGGCCATCCACAACTTCTCTGGGCAACAAAGAGACAGAAGATTTTTAAATGTTGCTCTTGAATGCATACAGTATCAGAAATTTGTAGTACCTCTGGATGACCAATATTTGTGCCTACCCTTCTGCCACAACAAATTAATGCATAGCTGATGGAATTACTTGATCTGAAATACCAGATGCTGAGGAAATATGGCCACCTGCTTGCAACATCTGTATCCTCTTCCTTCTGTGGCCGGCTGCCCTGGGCCAAGTTGAGGACACAGGGATTGATGGGGGACACATCTCTGATGTCATCTGGCAAAGCCATTCCTCAGTCCTGCTTTGAGGTCACTCTTGTAAAACTTACAAAATTGTCATTCTCTTTACAGCAAAGCAAATCTTCAAACTGGGATTGGAGGACAAGCCCAACAAATGTGAATGCTGTTTGAAGCTGGATCCAACCACTCCAGCCAGCTGCCTCCTGATGTCCAAAGTGACTGACTTTGTTTTATGTGGCAGATATGAGGCAACCAAGAGCTGGTCTAATTGCAGATTTCCATATGGCAAAAGTCTTTCTTTGAAAAGGGCATCAAAAGGAAAAGATTAAAACATTCAGAACCACGTGGAAGGAAAAGGAAACAATTATTTGGAGCAGATCTGGCTTCAGGGGAGCAGCAAGGCTGAGCCCTAGTCTGGCACTGGCTGAGGATTTTGTCTCAGATCCCTTCACTATGCACATATTCCCCATGCTCTCCAAGAAGCTCTGTTTGTTTGCTATCATCCCCACACCTTTTTGTGGTTGTTTTGCTCTTTTTCAGCACTCCAAGATAGTTTTCTGATGGCACTGAGGAGTGTCTTGATGTAAATGTGAAGCCAGAAGTTTCCACACATGCTAACTGAAAGAAAGCTGAATCAGTAAGAAGAAAGAAATGTGAAACAGAAAAGCTCCATCACACTACAAAATTTGCATTTCATCATCCTCTGCTAGATGAGATTTTCCTTTGGCTTCTCCTGGAAATCTCTGGCACTAAGCACATCAGAATGGTCACCAAAGGTTCAGCTAATGCAGGATTTTTTTCTCAAGAAGTGGCTGAGGGTGGGTGCCAGATAAACAATAAGATGGAGACAGGTATGCACCAACAATTGCCCAACCTCCAGAGAGCCAAAGCCCTGCGAGGTACAGTCCCCTGCCTGCTGTGCCCCACCACCTGCCTTCAGGAGATGATCAATCCATTCTTTTGGAGACTCTCACAGAAGCACAGAAACAGTCCCCAACAGAACCCAAGCACAGCATCCTCTTCTTCATTATTGCTAGTTCACTGTCAAGGAAGACTGATCCCTTGGCTGAGTATTATAAAAGAATCATGGAATCAATTAGGTTGGAAAAGACCTCCAATATCATCAAGTCCAACCGTTAACCCAGCATTGCCACGTTCATCACTAAACCATGTCCCCAAGTGCCACATCCACACGATTTTTAAACACCACCAGGGATGGTGACTCCACTACTTCCCTGGGCAGCCTGTTTCATTGTCCCCAAAACCACTGTAAGGGGTCTTACTGTTCCTGAAAGTTCTCCAGGGGCAGTATTCATCTGCTGAGTTTCCTTACTGAAGTGGAAACTCTTCTGCTCTGGGGCAGTTTTTGTGGGGTGTTTATAAAGATCAAAGCACATGATAATGCATAATAAGGCATTGTGGTTTCTGGTTTGAGGGACTGAAGTGTTCTAAACCATCCCTTTTAGACTGCTGTTTCCCTGGGACATGCTTTTGGATAGCTGGGCATTAGCTCCATGTGACCTGACAGTGTAGCAAGACTTCAGAACGCTTTTCCAGAGATGTCTTATTCTAGACAGAGCTTCATCTGCATCCACAAAAACCCTCACCAGTGTCACGACACAGGGAGTACTGTGCAAAGCTCCCAGGGAGCACAGTGTGCAGGGGTGGCTCTGGCAAGCTTTGGAGGAAACCAGTGCAGGGCTGTCTCCACCAGCCAGGAAGGAAGGTCACTCTGAGAGTAGATCCCTACACCCTCCTCTTTCAAGGACCCCTCCCACTGGCACATGGCCATGCCTTGGCTCCTTTCCAGAACTACAGCACCTCAGCCAGGGAAAATTTGTACAGAGCCTGAAGGGAGATGGGGAGCTCTGTAAATCCTCCAGCCCAGACTGTTTCTGTTGATCCGTGGCAGCACGCATTGTATGTCCTGCTTTCTGTGTGATGAATGTTGTGCTGACTTCTGCATTGTGTGTGCCTTGTACTAAATATTGTCTGCTGGAAAGTAAATAACAGCAGATGAGCAAATGGGGCTGTGATGACATTTCAGTGTCCATAATGTTTCCATCCACAAAATGCAGAAGTTATGCATCATTTTAACAGTAGGAATAGATAAGGAGTCAGCTATCTGTATCCGGAAAATCAAAAAGGAAAGCAACATTAGAGGAAATAGATAGGCAGTGGGTGTTCAAGGGCAATGAGTCATCCTTGCCACAAATAAGAATCAGAATGAAGAATACTAATAATTAGGCAGCATATTTCAAAAGTTCAGCTCTTTCCTCCTTTTCCAAATTATCTTTTATGCCCTGGGGAAGTTTTGGAATGACAGCGTCTGCTTTGGGATGTAGACATGAAGAAAATCAATTGTGGGAAGAAATGACCGAACAGCAGAGAAAAATAAAGTTGAGCTGTGAAGTTTCTCTTTCCTGAAACTCAGGTGGCCCCTCCAGAAGAAGCTGTCATGATGCTGGTCAACCAACAGAACAAACACATCCCAGGGAAGGACGAAGCCTGTGGCCACTGAACTCAGCACTTGCAGGAAGCATCAGCAGCACCTGCTTTTCCCCTCTCCCCATGACGCTCATTCGCCTGAGCTTGCTCCGTTCTGCTCTCGTTCAGGGAATGAAACGGGTCCCTCTAGTGGGTGAATCTCGGAGGAAAGAACGTGCTTCCCATTTTGCTACACGATCTCTTCCCCTCTCCAAGTTCACGCCTTCTGTTTTACTGGAGCTGCCTTGGGTTGAAAACAAAGAGGACTTTGACCCTGAATCAGGCTGGGTCTCACCCTAGCCTAAATCCTGGACTGTCTGAAGTTGAAATTTCCAAAGAGCAGATTTGGAGAAAGAATACTGATTCCACTGTGAATGCCAGTGCTCTGCCTCCTTGGAGGTTGGAAGCAAAGATAAATGACAGGTGTTGTCTTCACTGAGGAGGATTTGTAGGAAAGAAGACTTTTTGAACCTTCAACATTTCTGAGTATAAATTCCAGAATCAATAATGATGGAAAAGACCTCAAGGTCATCGAGTCCAATCTATGACCAAATGCCACCATGCTCAAAATTCATATCACAAAGGGCCATGTCTATTTGTTTTTCAAATGCTTCCAAGGATGGTGACTTCATCACTCCCCTGGGGAGCCTGTTCCAGTGCCTAATCACCCTTTCCATGAAAATTTTTTTCCTAACAGTTTCCTAATAATGACATAATTAACATTTAGCCCTAAAACCTCTGAATCACAGAGATGTTTGGGCCTGTCCTAGGTGGAGACTAATCCCTTTCTGAACTGGAAGAAGCCTTAAACCAGCTAACACGAGTTCTTGTGAAACCACAGGGCTGCAGTGTCATCCCTGTTCCTTCCCTGCTTCCCTCTGCTGCAGAGCTCTGATTGCAGCAGCCTGACTTCAAGCACTGGCAAATGTCATCACTGACACTGCTGTGGTGGGTGCACACCATCATTATAATCTGTATGCATTTAGCCATCCCAGCATGATAAGAGAATGATTAGGAGAATAGTTAGAGAGTAAATTAAAAACTCCCAGCAGTTTCCTGTGTGAAGGTACTAACTTACAGGCATATTTTTTCACAGCATTACTGAAAAATGCCATTAGTTATACCTGTGAATACATGTTAGATTTAAACCCCTGGTGAGAATTTTTATTAACATACAAATATGTTAGGGCTCTTATGCTGCTTAAAATGTAATTAACCATCTTCTGAAGATTAAGGGTGCATAATCATAAAAGAAGTGCACTCTTGTGCATTTAATTCTTCTAATCTGCTTTATGTTGATGTTAGCGTGGAAGAATAATCACTAGTTTGCCTAAATAGTTTGGGTTTGTGCTGTAGGAAGAAATTGTTATAGGACGCACTTCTAAACTTAAAATTTGGTAGGCTTACAGTGACGGAGGATGATGAAGTGCACAGAAAGATTAGGGAAAAATGGTTCTTTTATTCTTTTGCTGCTGTTGCAAATGCCCTGCAGTGTAAAGCTGCGTTTCTGACAGTTTCATTCAGCAGACAAAAAGGAGGAAGGGACAGGCACACCCAGTGAATGACAAAGATAAGAGCAATAAACTTTCAGTAGTCTCCTTAAGTACTAATTTAAACGCATAATGTGTCATGTGGGGATTCAACAAGATTTTCTGAGAAGTGTGTGGAAAATGAGCAACCAACACAAGGCAGAGAGACTTTTGATTTGCTGTGTTGTAGTAAGAGAGTTGAGTTCGTGATATGCACTCTAAAAAAATAAATTAATGATTTTATGTTCCCATTAAAACATGCTATTGGAGTAGTCAGGGCTGTTACAGTCCCCATGAAATGTCGATCAGGTTTATTTGAAAAGTGCTGAAAACCTTCAGGGCCATAGAGTATGGCTCTTCAGGGGCAGATTTTTCCTAGCAACATGATCCACAAAATCATTAGGTAACTTAGAGAGCTCCATAGAAATATCATTTGTTCCCCTTCCCTCCTTGCAGGACTTCTTAGAAGAGATAAAGAAAGAACAGTGAAAACTGGGATGAAGACATTTGGTGATGGTCATGACTGCATGATTACACACTGAAGTTGTGTAATAAGTGTGCAGCCTGTTTTTAGCAGAGTCAGTGGGGCAGACACTCCCTTGGAAAACATGGGATGAAGAGCCCATGCCACTCTTGCTTTTGTAGAGATTCAGAGTGGATGGAGACTGGCTGGTATTCCAAGAAGACCAACAATGAAAGGACTTTCCTCCTCACGGGGATAAGCAGAACCTCTGCAAGGTCCTGTAAGAAAAGCAGCTTCCAACATCAATTTTAAAAACTGAAAAACAATTGCAAAATCATTCCATACTTTTCTTTTTTTTTTAAGAGTAATTTATGTTAAGGGGGTCCTTTAGCACTCAGTTCTTTGTGAGGCCAATAACAGTGTGCAGCAGATTGTTGTGGCCGAGTGGACCCTGCTCCAGGGCAGACTGGTGACAGTGTGACTACAGGGAACAGTGACACACAGCCCAAGAAGGGCTCCTTGGCTGCTTTGTGCTTGCTTTCATTATTTCCAAGTGAATGCAGAGGCATTATTGAAAGTTGCTTGTTTTCATTACAGCTTCCTTCTGGCAGGTGTGACAGGCAGCACGACAGGTTGCTCTGGGCCCTTCGCCATGCCGAGCTCTTGAGGCAAAGCTGCTTTCTGTGATTCCCTAAAGGAGGCAGCTGCCAGGCTCCTTGTGGCCACCTGTGCTCAGGGACTGGCATGCAGCATGTCAGGGAAACCCTTCCTATGGAGAGCACACAGCTTTTCTCCCTCGGTGCTGACAGGGAGCCACAGAAGCTGCCACGTGGGGAGCAGTGGTAGGGGAAATTCTCAAGTTAAAACCCTACACGACAGCATAGAAGTTCCCCCAGGTTTTCCATCAGGTCCACAGACCAGGATGTTGCACAAAGACCATATTGCATTTTCAGTATTTAGTTAGCAGTCCTTTACAAAACTGCAGGGAAATACCAAAGGCTGTTAAAGCATGAATAGTGTTTCAGATGGGGTTGATGTTTTGTCCCAAGCTGATATTCCCCACTGCCTGCTTCCCCATAGCACTGGGTGCAGGCTGTGTCTCAGGGCCAGAAGCACCAGCACAGAGCTGAAGGGTGCTGTCAGATCAGAGTGGGTTTCAGCCACATGCATATCCTGGCTTGAACCTAGGCTTTTCAGAGAGGCATTAAGTAGGTTAAATCTTAAAATCTTACTTAAAATTACTGACAAGTTGAGTGCTCAATTCCCTTAGGATTTTTGAGCAGGTGGAATATATATATCCCAGCCAATGGAAAGGACACCAGATTCCCATTCCCAGCTTGTTTAAAGACTGCTGGTGTGAACAACCTTGTATAAAGTGCACTTGAGAACCTGGTTAATTCTGTTTGCCATTCAATCTTGCACTAAATAAGACATGAAGCTCCAGACACAAAACCAGCCATTCTTCTGTTCTAACAGTTTGCTGTCAACACAAGACAATAAAATATGAATATTTTAGATTCATAATGCAGACAAATAGGAAATAGGAGCTGTATTGTGCTTCACATGCATGGCTAACTCAGTAATGCTAATGTGATTGTCTCACTGAACTTTTGTGCTGTCCCTTAAGGGTAACTTTGCCTTGCTTAGCTGGGGTATACATATTTGTTTCACACAGAACTAATGTCTTTTTTAAGTTTGTAGAAATAAGGAAGCCTGATTGCCTCATCTGTTACAAGGCAGCATCCTTTCTTGGCATTGAAGTCTCAGGCGCAAAAATCATAAAAGGATAGAGTTTTTGGTTCTTGGAGAAGTAAGGATGGTGGCTAGCAGAACTGCCATCCTGGACTTCCAGGTGACAGATTTTTTCCTGTTTAAGAGGTTGATTCACAGAGTCCCTTGGGAAGCAGTGCCAAGGAGGTCAGGAAGGGCAAAGGAGTTCAGGGAGGCTGGAGATTCTTCAAGAAGGAAATCTTAAAGGTGCAGGAGTAGACTATCTTCAGTTGCTGGAAGCTGGCTGGAACTCAGGAAAAAAAAAAACAGCTCATGACCTTTAGAAGAAGGTGCAGGCAACTCAGGAAGACTACAGTGATATCATGAGGTTATCAGGGTCAAAATTAGACTTGAAAATAGAAAAATATCAGAAACAGAAAAAGCCTGACCAAAATTTAATTTGGCTACTACAGTCAAGAGCAATAAAAGATATTTCTACAAGTACAAAAGGAGAGCTAAGGAGAATCTTCATCCTTCACTGGATGTATGGGGAGACATAATGATAAAACATGAAAAAAAGGCTGAGGTTCTCAATGTCATTTTTGCATCAGTCTTTATTAGTAAGAGCAGTTGTTCTGTGGGTACCCAGACCCCTGAGCTGAAGGACAGAGACAGGGAAATGGTCAGCAACATGCTACACTACTTAGGCAGACACAAGTCTGTGCAGTCAGATGAGATCCAAAAAAGGATAGTGCAGGAGCTGGCAGAAGTGCTCCCTGAGTCCCTTTCAACCATTTATCAGCAGTCCCAGATAACCCAGGAAGTCCCAGTGACTGGAAGTTAGCAAATGGTACACCCATCTACAAGAGGGGCTGGAAGGAGGATAGGGGAACTGCAAGAAAATAAGAAGACATCTGCCCAGCCAAGTCATCCTTCTGCCCTGCTCGGCATTTCGTACTCCTGTGATTTTAGGAGATGGCTCTTCAAAGGGGACCAGCACTCATGGAGCACAGGACCTCCAAGAGCAGGTTCCCAGGGGACTGCCTGGGCTTGCTCCCTCAGCAGCACAGAGTCTGTTCTCCCCACGTGCATGGTCAAGGTTTTGCTGACAATTGTATGGACATTTGACAGAGGCGTTCCACAGACTAAGGGAGTGATGGCTGTCTGTATGTCTGTCAGATAAGTGGGGAAGGTGGTAAAGTGTTGGGAAGTGGGAGACTTGGCATGATATAAATGCTGTGGGTTAAGGAGTGGATATTGTTCTGGTTTCAGCTGGGATACAGTTAATTTCTTGTCAGTATTTAGTCCAGTGCTGAGTTTTGGATTCAGTATGACAATGATGTTGGTAACACACTGATGTTCCAGTTGGTGCTAAGTGTCATGTTTATCCAAAATCAAGGACTTTTGTGTGCCCCACCAAAGAGGAGGTACAAAAACCACAAATCCAAAAAGCTGGGAGGGAGGAACACAGTTGGGACAGGTGGCCCAAATTGGCCAAAGGGATATCCCATAGGCTGTGATGGCCAGTATATAAAATGGGAGAGTTACCTGGAAGGGGAGCTGGTTGGTGTTTGGGAAAGGGTCCAGCACTGGTCAGCATGTGGTGATAACTGAATTGTGCATCAGTTATTTTTATTTTTCACTCTTCATTCTTACAAATTCTTCTAATTTATTTTCTTTCAATTGTTAACCTACTCTTATCTAAACTTACTGGTTTACACTTAGATTTACCCCTCAAATTCAACTGCAGTTGGAAAGTAAAGGGGTTTAGGAGTGTGGGGATGGGAGTGGGGAGTGTGGGGTTGGGGATGGGGGTATGGGGTGTGGGAGTGACCAGCTTTGAAGGGCTCAGTTGCCAGCTGGGCAGCACCTCAGAGCCTCTTTTCCTAAGCTGCCAACAGAGCGCCACGAGCAGCACCAAGATTCCAGCAATGGCCCAGAACTGCCATTGTAGCTCCCAGAGCACAGATCCCCATGATCCCCCAGTCTGTCCCACAGCCTTGTGTTCCAGCTCCTCCAGCATCCAAGTCATCTGCTGGCTGAGGAACTCAGAACGGTGCTGCATGCGCTGGCGTGTGTCCTCATCCAGCTCATCATTGACCACCTTTGCCTTCTGGAGGATGGTTTTCACCAGCGTGACCAGGACAGACATGGCTTTCAGGACAACAGAGAGAAGGGTTTGACAGCTCTGCCTGTGTACTCCATCTCTCATCCAGGGCAGTCTCCAGCCTGGGTGCGCACTCACTCTGTCTCAGGCTGGACTAGGACAGCACTGCATGCTGCTCTCATTTATACTTGCCCCTCATTGTGATGGCCCTTGTGATGTCACTGGCACCAGAGACATCACAGACAGGCCAGCCCTGCCCTTCATGCCCACCTGAGGCATGAAGCCTCCTGAGGGCCTCCTGAGGGCAGAAGCATCTCCCTCAACTGGCTGCCCAGCTTTCTTTTGAAGCAGCCCAGGATTTCACTGCCTTCCTGGACTGTGAATGCACACTGTTGGCTCATGGCCAGCTTTTCGTCCATGAGAACTCCCAAGTCCTTCTCAGCACCCTACACACAGGGATGTCACAAAGGCCCCAAGAGCACTCTCACAGAGATGGGACAAAGATGAGTGCCAAGGGAGCCAATCCCATCTCACCACAGGGGATCTCAAGGAACAAAGCACCCAGGAATCACCTAATCCAGTTTTATGTTTGCCAAGGGTTCAGGGGAAGCGTTGTCCTGCTTTGTAAAGGAGGCTCTGGGGGCCATTCCAGAGCAGTGGGTCTGCATTTGGTAGGTGTTGGGACTTTGGATTCTTGGGGCCATTGTGAGGGTCTGAGTTGGGGTGGGGAAGAAGGGCAGGGTTAAGGTTAGGGTTAGGTCTCTGGTGCCAGTGACATCACAAGGGATGTCTCTGGTACAAGTGACATCACAAAGGACGTCACAATGAGGAGCAGCTATAAGTGGCAGCATGAAGCAGCACTGCCCCAGGACAGCCTGGATGAACGTCAAGCAGACACACATGGCCAGACACTGCGCTGGATGAGGGCAGGACCACAAACACGGGCACCCAAGAGAGTGCTTCCAACTCTGCATCCAGGGGCACACCTTGCAAAGGGCACAGTGCCACCACTGGGGCTGGTTGCAGGCTTTGCTGCCTGCCAGCTGCCTAGCCCCCTCTCCTTCCTGCCCACTGTCTCGCATCCCTTCTTCCCTCACTGCTAGCTTCCTTCATTTCTCTTTTCTTCCTTCCCTCCCTTCTCTTGCAGGTCCCAATGGTCATACTACTCCTCATCTGGCTTGTGCAATGGATCCACCATGTCATCAATGTGTACCTGTATGAGGACCTCAAGCAGCAGAGAACTCAGATGCTGCAGGAGTTGACCCGCGGGTCCGTGCAGCAGAGTGGCAGGTCCTGGGGAGCCGTGCTCTGGACTGCCGTGCAGCAAATCCTCTTCTGGGCCTTTGCTGGAAGCCTGGTGGTGCTCTTGGCAGTCTACTGGTGGCTCAAGGAAAGGACCTATGAGGTGGACAACAGAAGGGACGCGGAGAGTGAAGAAAGTGAGGAAGAAAGTGAGGAAGAAAGTGAGGAAGAAAGTGAGGAAGAAAGTCCTGCTGAGATGACCATGGTCTGGATCTTTTCAAGACGCTTCCAGTTGTCAGTGCCAAAGCTGGACTCCAGGAGATGGGTGGCACAGGAGCTGCTGAGTGACCTTCTCCAAGTCGCCCAAAATCTCTATTCAGACAGCTTCTTCCCGGTGCTGGAACCAGTCGTTGGGGTGGGCAGTGCCTGTGAAGGATGGAGTCCCGAAAAGGAAGAGGATGTTGTCTACTGCATGTTTGTGCCCCTGAAGCCGCCCCGTGGGCACGCCTTCCACCTGGAACCAGACTCCGTGGGGGAGGAGATGCCACAAACGAGCCTGCGTGTCCGCGTGGAGCTGGTGTGCGCTTGCACCGGGGAGCAGCCTGACCGGAGCATGCTGTGCTTCCTCCACCGCCCTGAGGAGGAGCTGAAGAGAAATCAGATGGCCAGCCTTCTAGACACCCTCTGCACTGGCCCTTACCTAGATGTGGAGAAAATTGCCCTCTGGTTCCAGACGTTTGTGATGCAAGCCTGGTTGGTGGTGCCTCAGTCCCATCACTACAGCCTGAAGGTGCTTCCCTCCCGCCGCTCCTGCAAGATGAAGCTGATGGAAGCCTCCGGGAGAAGCTTTTTCGTGGAGGCGGTATTTGGTGTGCAGCAAGGGGACTCGGACATTTTCCTGAGCAGCCAGCCTACGGAGGCCCAGTTCCCCCCAAGCACGACATGGCTGGAGAGCTATGCTGTGGCAGAGGCAAAGTTCTTCCTGCATGTCGCCGTGCACGCCCCACCCCGCAGCTGCCACCTCAAATGCCTGCGGCTCTGTGCTCGCCTTCTGGAGGGCTCAAGCCTTTCTATCTACGCCTTGAAAACCACGGTCATGCACCTCCTGACCTTGATCCCTCTGTCAGAATGGCAGCACAAGTATCTCCTGATGAGGGTGGATGACACCCTGAGCTACCTGCACTGTTGCCTGGAGGAGAAACGCCTCAAGCACTTCTTCTTTGACAATGAGGACATGCCCAAGGAGATCTCCTTGCCCCCAGCCTTCCAAGGGGCACAGCCCCATAACCTTTTCCAGCACTTGGCACAGAATCGAGCCGCTCACACTAAGGCATTGAAAAGGCTTAATTACGTGCAGGATCACCTCTTCATATTTATTTCTGAATGAGACAACTGTAGAATCACAGATTTGTAGAATCGTAGTGCTGTAGAAGAGTAGAATTGTTAGGTTTATAGGAAAATACTTCCAATATCATTCTACCCATACTTTCATAGCCCTTCTGGGAGCTTTAGCTAATGTAAAGTTTACAACAAACCGTGTGTTTGAACGAACAGTGTATCTCTGAGTGTCCGTGCCTCACCTTGGCATGGAATGTGGCTGCTCAGCTACCACAGAGCTGGAGATCATTTGGTAGAAGACCTGAGGTGGTGGTGGGCTCTGGTTTCTCTGATTCTCTGCCTACAGCTTCCCCACTGTCCATGCTCCTGCACTGCAGAAATACGAATAATTGGTCACCCTCCACAGCTGTGCTCACTGCCAAGTGGCATTTAATGTTGCTGCCCTCCAGCCGCCCCTGCAAATGCCATTTTTGAGAGAGACCATTCCTTCTGTGAGCTTTACTGGGTACAAAGATGGCAATAAATGATATATTTGAGAAAACAATCTGTGAGCCTCCCTGCATCTCTTTGTCCCAACTATGCTCCTCCCTCTCAGCTTTTTGGATTTGTGGTTTTTGTACCTCCTCACTGGCAGAGCATGGGGCACAAAAAAGTCCTTGATTTTGGATAAACATGACACTTAGCACCAACTGGAACATCAGTGTGTTACCAACATCATTGTCATACTGAATCCAAAACACAGCACTGGACTAACTACTGACAAGAAATTAACTGTATCCCAGCTGAAACCAGAACAACATCCACTCCTTAACCCACAGCATTTACATCATGCCAAGTCTCCTGCTTCCAACACAGTGATGGAATGGCCCCAGAGCCTCCCTTCACAAAGCAGGACATAGCTCCCCTTGGTGAACAAAAAATTGGATTATGTGATTCCTGTTTTTTTTTCTCCTTGAGATCCCCTGTGGTGAGATGGGATTGGCTCCCTTGGCACTCATCTTTGCCCCATCTTTGTGGGAGTGCTCTTGGGGCCACCACAAACCAGGAGCAGGAAAGGCAGATGGATGACACCATCCCTGTCAGTGACCAGCACTGTCTCCTAAATTCCACATCTAGAACAACAGACTCATTGAACTGTAAGGTCATTAGGGAAGAGGAGGCTGAAGCAGCCAGGATTTCGCTATGGCATGAGCCCCACGTTCTGGCCCTGGTTCCTGCATCGCAGCTGATGCCCCACTCCGGAGCAGACATCAGAAAACAGGGGCATCTAGTGGCTGCATCAGAAAGTTCAATAAACACCACCATTCCCTTGAAAAGATGTCAGAGTTTGCCTTTCCCCTCTCTCAGCTCTAGAAATAAAAATATTTTATGCCGTAACATTACCTGAAGAGGGAGGGAGAGGCACAAATCTTCACCAGATTTCACGCTCATGGAGCAGTGTTTCTCACTCATTTGTGACATTTTTGACAGTGTAACCAGATTAAATGAAGCTTTTGCTGGTTTCTGCTGCAGCTGCAGCTCTGGACAGACAGACCTACATCCCTGGGACCCAAATCCCCTGCTGATTCACGGCAGGGGAAATGTTGCCTCTTTCTGTTGTGACCGAGGCAGTTTGGCCCCTGAGCAGCAGCTGTGCACTGTGAGTGCCATCGCTGTGTGTGACAGCCACGCTGGCCTGGGCTCCTCTGTGCCTGGTGCTGCCCAAGGGCTGCATTTGCTGGTGATCATTGATCATCCTGCACCACTGAGCTGTAGCCTGGCTGCAGCCAGGCCAGCGGAGCTGCACACCTCACCACAGCGAGTTAGGAGGGATATCACAGGGAGGGAAATCCAGGACTGAGGTGTGTTTTGCTCCTGGTGCTCCCACTGCCCAGCTTTACCCGGTTAGCTGATGGCCCCAGAGCACAACGAGGCATTGCAGCAGCTCCTCCTTCCCTACTCTGAGGAGGGGGCCCCATGTTTTCCTTCTGGACAGGTACCTTCCAGACCCCTGAGGGTTTTCTCCTTGCAGAGAAGAAAAGGGAGTTTATCAGAAATGCAGGTGAGGGAGTATTGTTTCCTTCAATAGCAGAGGTATGTTACAGCTCCAGGTATAATTCCCTTATACAATGCTCTGAGCCTGCACGTGCAGCACTTGCACACAGCACTTTTCAACCTATTCACATCCTAGGAATTGCAAATGGGACTATCTGGTCCCTAATTGCCCCAGCAGTGATAGCTCTCCATCCCTCTTGCTCTATTAGGTTCTCAGTAGCATCACTGGCTCAGTGTGATCTGAATTTACCTGAATTCTCCCTAACGTGTGCACAGAGCTGGCACATTGCAAAGGGACTGTCATGCAGCAGAATTCCAAGTTTTCCTATTCAATGGATAAACAGAGCTCAGCCCAGACCCCTGAGTTGTCAGGCATCTATTAAATGCAAAATTCATTATTTTATTAAGCAAAAGGAATAAGGGGAAAAGCACAAAGCAAAGAACTGAGGGCTGAATTCTAATAGGGCTGTTGCCGTTATGCAATTCTCTACAGAAAATCAAGAGAAATGATAATACTGGAAAAGCATATTATTATTTTATAGGCTTAGTCCCAAAGTGAGAGGAGGAGAGAGAAAAACATGCACAGCTGTTTTTCCCTTTTCTGGCCACTTTGATGCACTTAAGGATACATAATTTTGCAAGGTCTGTATGTGCTCCCTGAGTCACAGCTCAACTCACCAATAAACTCCAAAGCTTGCATTCCCCAGGCAACCTGTTTTATGCATAGATGTGCATTCTATGTACAAATACTATTTATTTTGATGAATTTAGCAGGCTGGCAGCCAGCTAAGGAAAGAGAGGTTCTGCAAGGCTGTGGCTGCAGTTCAGGTGAACATGGACAAGCTCAGCTCAGGTGAGTACACACCCAAACCCAGCTGGCAGTGGGTCCATGCAGAAGAGAGCATGGTCACTAACTGCCCCAAAAAGGTAGGGAAATAAATCAGTCCTGAGCTCATGCTCAGCTGTGCTGGTTGCAACAGAGGATTGGACTTAGCTCAGGTGTATCATGAGGAGTGGGAGATCCCCTCCTTTTCCTGCTCTGCAATAAACAGACTTACAGGGTGGGGACATATTTGAAAATCCTGGTTATCTGCTGTCTTGAGGGGTTTTTTATGCCCATCCCACACACACAGAGAAAAACTGCACAGAGATATGATGTGCCAGATGAGGAAACACTGATAACAATTTTGATAGCAAAGCTTTTGGCTAAATGGCTTTTAAATGGAAGTTCAGCCTTGGGATCAGTTACAGAACAGTTGCATGTGAACAAGGACATTTTTATTTGTGTCTCTGTTCTAGTGTGGAAAATAGCTGCTGTGATGGCCTCCCCTTGGTGCACAGCAGAGGATTCCATATGGGCACAGACCAGCCCACAAAGAAGCAGCTGGGGAGATGGCATTTCCTTTTCCATTGGCTCCAGCCAGCTGCATGGATCTGGTCATCTTTTAATACCTTTAATTCAAAAAATGGAGAAAACTGCACACAAATGTGAAAGAGAAACTGGCTTTTTCTGCTCACTCCTTGTGAGAGGAGCTGGAGAAGGTCAGTGCAAGACCAGCAAGGGTCTGTCTCACTGGAACCAGTGGCATGGGCAATGTTCATTTTCCAAACAGCCTTGACACCTCAGATGTGACACCAGGGACTTGCTGCTGAGTGGGCAGGTGCACCTTGGCTGCAGAAGACACATGGTCATTGGGTTTGTCTCCACTGGTTGCTCTGAACTCACCTTAATCTCTGCAGGTGTTGACCTGTTATAATGCTTGAATTCCTTATGAATGGAATAAGCTAAGCAGCATTCTGATGGTAGAAATTTGTCTTAGTAGGCAGGGACTGCTTTTTGCTCCCTCTTTTTCCTGTGCAACAGTGGGAACATTGTGGCTCTCTTCAATATGTAAGCATCCTCTGCATAGTCTCAATACTGAAAAAAAAATTAATATTCCAGAAATGGCAATATTTACTGTAGTGAGCTTAAAACCCACTCAAATCTGCTAGAAGACTGTCCTGGAAAGCAGCTCCACCTCTCCAGGATAGCTACTCTCCCCAGCCACATCTAGAGCTTGGACAAGAGCTTGACACTGGGGCAATGGCAGAGAGCTACCACAGATCACTCACAATAATTAACTCTGAGACCACACTTTTCTCTTGGCAACCCTCCACCCACATAGTCACCACAGCTCAGGTGACAACTCTGCCATGTGTTCAGCTGCAGGAACCCACACGTGTGTCTGAGCTGCAATGATATGTTCATATTTTAAACATTTTGATCTATTGCTTATCCTCCAGCTAAACAAAAAGGTCTTTTTCACCTACTTTTAATTTCTTTTCCATGCTGCTGAAAGCAGTTGGCATCTGCTTTGGTGATGAACGACCTTGCTGAGCCCATTTAAAAGCCAACAGTTCTTGGTACTCCAGTTCACAGGTGCCTGGTCTGCTTTCTTCAGCAAGAGCTGCAGGCACTCTGCTCCAGTTCCTCATTGATCATTGAGATACTGGGGAAAAACACCTCTTCCCCCTGGACTCAGTCAGGAGCTGCCGTGTGCTTCATCGGGTGGGAGATTGAGCCTGGAGCAAGGACGCTCTGCTAGGAGTCCCTTCCATTTGTTTCACTTTTCCAGCTCTTTGATAACGCTCCCAAGGCTGGGATCTTTCAGGGCCATCACTCACTGCTCTCCTGAGAAGCTGTTCCTGGTCTGTCAGTGTGACAGGAGAGGCAATGCTGGTGTGAGGACCCTTACAAAACCACAGCCTGCAGAGACTGAAAATCTTGGCACTCTTAGAAAACAGACACATTCAATCCCCACGTAACAGAGACACAGAGGGCAGCCCCCTGTTAGTGGGAAGCTCACAAATCTGTGTGTCCCAGCAGACAGTTTCAAAGCTGGTTGTTTGATTTCTAAAATTTAATGAAACTGCGAGAGAGGAAAGGCTTCCAGCTTTCAGCAAAGAAAGGATTTTTACAGGCACAAATGATGAACACGCACTTATTGCTGTCAGTTACTGAGAGAAAGAGAGGTCCTGGGGTTCAGATGTGTGTCTGGGATGCTGGAGTTTTGCAGATTTTTAGTGGTTGAAGTGATCTTCCTAATCACCCTAACTTTCCACATGACAGAGAGAAAAGGAGCTGCCCCAGACCCTCTTCAGCATGGATGTTTGGTTACATTGATGGCTTATGTTCCAGAGAGAGACCTTGAAATGAGGAATGCAGAGCTGTGCTTGGTCTCTAGCACTGGCACAGAGACCAAGCACAGCTTGGTCATTGGTTCCCTCCATCCAGGTCTGAGCTGTGGGATTCAGGGGTGCTGAGGCTGGTGCTGTGTGACACAACATGGGTGTCTCACTCTCCCCTGCATTGTGAGGTCTTACCAGGGCTGCACCTCTGTGGATCTCAAGGCACAGCTCTGGGGAGCTGCACTCCCCTGCAGGTGAAGGCAATGCCTTGCTGAGGAGAAAGGGATGGATCTCATGGCTCAGAGCCTTTAAACAGGCTCCTTTCCAGGAGCCACATCCCATCCCCTGTCTCACATAGCAATGTGCCCCGAGGGTGACTTGCTGCCCTGCTCCGCATGATCCTATGCAATGACTGTTAAAGCTTTGCTTTAATAACAACAAATTATTGCTCAGTTATGAGGTCCAATACTACTTGCAGGTCGTGTGAGTGAACCAGGGCCCACAGCCCAAAGGGAGATGATGGGCAAGAGTAGTGACCATCATCTCTCAGATTTAGCTACACTGGTAGAATGGTTTGCAACACTGGCCCAGAAATCTTCTCTAGTGTTAAACAGTTTTGTGCTAGAGCACCGTGCAAATTATTGAAGGTTTTTGTTCAGACAGGACTTTGATTAGAATTTTGCTCATATTATTACAAACTCACATCCTTCACATCCTTCCCTGGCTGCAGAGAGTTCAGCCAGGGCCGCCTTTGCTGCATTTAATCAGCCTGGGCAAATTAACTACAAATTCCTGCAATGCTTGAGACACTTGGGTCTTAAATACGTGCCCATAACTGATGATTACTAATTTTTTTTACTTGGAAATTTATCAACAGGATTGAATAATTGTTCATTTCCCCGCTCAGGTTGGCACTGGAATGAATTACATTCATTCCCAAAGTTTTGATAGTGACCTGAGACATTCCCTTCAGTGTTGGATAGCAATGTCTTACAAACAGTAACTAAACCAAGCTATGTCAGACCATGACAAAGGCTTACTGTAAACATCAATGAGGTACAACAGTATAATGACCTCATTTTAATGAAGAAAACTGGGTCCTGATATTTTCAGCCCCAGGCCAGCAATCCAGTTTGTTCTCTTCCCTGTGCTTTCTGCACAGACTTCACCACAGTCCTGGAGCTGAGGGACTGCAGTGTTAATTCCTGGGTTACTCGCCCTGTTACACATCGGTGGCACCTTTTCCACCACCCACTGAACATGTGTTTCACAAAATGATGTTTCAACGGAGATGCAAGGGGAATGCTCCCCTCCAAATGTGACAGTGTTCATGCTGTGAATCAAATCATTTGACCTCAAAAATGCAACACAGTTGCGTTATGGCAGGGCAGAAGTGTGGGGATCACGATGGTCTAAACTTGCAAAGTCGTCAGTCATGTCAGGTGTCAGAGGTTCAGAAGGTCCCTCTTGAAATGCCCCCAGGGCCTCACTTAGTGCTTAGACCTCTCTGACAGTGATGCCTTAGGTTATTTCAGGTTGGTGACTGGCTGGGGAAAGTGCAGCTACAAGACTCCCCTGCAGCAGGGAGCAGAATTACCAAGAGCTGAAAAAGTTTGGCCAATGGCTCCGAGAGTAACTAAGCCTGAATTTTGCCAAAGTATCTCTATACAGCAGAAAAAAAAAATTGAGTGTAGTAGGGTTTGGATCTGTCTTCACCCCTGGAACAGTTTTTCACAGAGCTAATTTGGAAGCAGAGGGATGTACGACTATGCACAGAGCTTCTCCAGGGGGAAATAAAAATAGTCTTATTATGCTAGTGATAAAAATGTCTGTTTCTATGTGTACAGATCTTTGAAACTCTTCTAGTACAAAATTTGCTCTGCTTTTGTGTCGCCACTTATAACACTCAGCTCTGACAATCACTGAATAGATGACCTGTGTCTGCACAGCCTGCTTCTGTAATTAAAGAGGCTGAAATGGTGGCTATAGGGGCAGAATTTTTGAGAATATTCTAAGAATCATACTGGCTAATCCAGACATTCATTGCTCTAATCCCATAAACACTATGGGCTGTCATGCCAGCAAGAGTCCCTAATTTCCATACCAGCCCTGCAGCAATAGGAAAAGCACTAAATATTCCTCTCACTGTCTTCACTCATTTCCCTCTGACCATGTTTTTAAAATATAGTCCTGCAAATACATCGAACTCAGAGCTGTGTCAGGACAGCTGCTAATCATGTGGCAATGATGCCTTTTCTGATGGGTGTTTCTGTTATTACAATTGAAGTTTTGTCTCTTGAAATTAAGAAACAGTAATTAACGTATTTAGCGCCATGGGCTGATAGAATTGTTTTGACACTGATTCTTGAAGAAACTGAAGCACTCCATCTTCCCTCCCAGCACTGTCTTATATGGGGATTTCAGGAAAATAATTGAGAATTGTAAGTCATCTGGGGCTATGGCTTGATTGCATTTGAGGTGACTTTTAAGGGTGAAGAAACATCTGGCACCTTTTAAAAAGTAACGTTGGTGAAGAAAATAGAGAAAAAGAGAATACTGGCAAAAGGTGGTAAACGTACAATCACCATAAAGTCAGAAAATGTGCCAAGGAAGATTTTTGTTTGTTGATATCATGAAACACTCAGCATCCCTAGGAAAAGCTGTTAGAAACAGACAAGTGGGGTAGCTCTGAAGGAGCAGGTTGGAGATAATCCTTCAGTCTCAGGTCTGTGGATTCCCTTCATGATCATGGCAAAAAACATAACTCTGCCCTACTTTTCCCTCTGTGAAGGAGACTAGCATTGAGATACTGCAGGGCTTAAATCTTTCCTCTGTGTATGATACCACACAACAGGTGCAGATGTATGTAGGCATGGTATTTTGGGGTGGCTCAGAAGTGGATGAACCAGAATAGGCCAGGGCTACTTGATGTATGTGATGCAGACTATGACAGCAAGTGGTTTTGCTTATGGAGAATAAGGAACTTCCTCCTTTCTGAGTCCATTTTGTTTCTCCCTCTCCAAAAACAGCAGGAGTGAAGCTATTAAACTGTAGCAGACTGTTGTCGTCTTCAAGGTGCAAGACACAAAGCTGTCTTAATTTGCCCTAGAGAAGCATTTAGGAAGTGGAACATTTAAGTGCCCAATTCCTTCAAAAACACTGGACCATTTAAGAACAGTCTTGATGAAGGGGACCTTGACCCAGAAAATCATCTTTCAGGATAATACATATTAAGTGTGCATCTAAGCACACATCTCAAAGCTGGTGCAGCCAGATCAGAAACAGCAAGAGAGAAAAGAGCAAGTGGTTTTGAGCACGCAGGAGAATCAAAGAAATAACCAGCATGGCCCTGTGGTAGAGATAGCACTGGAGATGGGGGTTGGCAAAATGATAGCCGTGAAAGTACCAGGCTCTGGGTCTTGTGAGCCTGAGAGGAGGTGACAGAGCTGCACAGAGATACAGCTGGGGTGTTAGATGCGTGGCACATGGAGGATCTGTCATTTCAACAGAAGCTGTCAGGTTGAAAGCTTCGGATGGGGATTGGTTTTTTTTAGTTCAGAGGCTGTGGATATAATTATGACAATTTGCATAAAAGTCAAGCCCCTTGTACAATTTAATGGGGCTTGGCAGGAGGGTTTGGGAACACTCGATGTGCCGGAGAGGCAGAGCAGAGTTGGAGCAGGAGCTGCTGCTGGTGGGACAAGCCCAGTGGGAGAGCTGTGCCCAGAGCAGGGAGCTGGGCTAGAGACAGCAGAGCCACAGCCACAGCCTGAGTCTCTGAAGCAACACCTGGGCTTTCTAATGGAATATTTCTAATTCACAGTATATCTGAGGCCCCACATTCAGAGCCAGATCCCACTAAAGACTGACAACTCTGGAAACCTTGCCAGCTTCCTTAAGGCATGGAAGAGCCCTTCTGCAAACTCCGCTACAACTGGGATTTTGGGAGCCTGTGGGGCTGAGTGCAGAACACAGTCCTGTCAGGAGTCAATGTGAGCCACTGCCACCTGCCAAAAGTGGGTCTCACTCCTCTGTGGGTTTCCTTTTGCTGGCCCAGGTTTTGACAAGCAGGAGGGATGAGTAGAGAGGGTCTCAGTGGGCTTTCTCTCTGGCACAATGCTGCATGGTGCTCAGAGCTTCTCAGCTCCATTATCAAGAGAAAGTGGTGACTGAGCCTAAACCTCCCTGTCACCCATGGGGAAAGAGCCAGGCTTGACCTGTTAAGGGAGTTCATGTCCTCATGAGATTGCTCTTCTTGCCTGGTAGGAGGTAAACCAAATGTATCTTCTAATCTATTGAGGGGGGGAAGATTGTTTGGGGTTTTGCTTGTCTGTTTGCTTGTATGGGCTGCAAGTTTTCTGGTAGTAGTGAAAAGAAGGAGTCAGAAAAAAAAGGACTTGGGTCAAATTTGGGGTGAAGGATTACAATATAAGCTTCTACAATCCTAAGCCATCCAGAGCCAGAAGTGGACTAAACCATTCAAGTGGATGCTGTGGTTTTAGTATGACCATAATTAAAGCTGTGGGCAGTTGTGCAAATTTGAAATTCATTTGAACCATTGCTACATAAGCACCTTGACATGAAATTAGCACCTAATTCAGAGCCCCCAAGAGAGAAAATTCTGGCTTGTACTCTGCTACATACATTCAAATTAATGCATAATGCAGCAAGTTTTTTCCTCTCTCTGCCTGCCCCTTTCTCTTTCTCACACACAGACACACGCACACAGCTGAACTCCCACACAAGTTCTGCAGGGAAATTACAGCCTGCTCATGTCACCCCCTTCTTGTCACTGAAATAGTGCCATAGGTCTGGAAAGTGCTGTCTCTGTGCAGTACCAAACTTTTTCCAGCTCCGGAACATCTTACTTTGATAATACATAAATTAGAGTTTTCTGTGTAAGTCAACAACTTGATTTATTTTCCTCAAAAGCTGGATTGCACCAACACTAGCCATAAATTGTAGCTTTCATGTTTGCAAATTTTTTGGGAGCTAGGCATGAAGAACCAAACTTTCTGTTGTCAGGTCACATTAACTCTGGGATTTCTCACAGGCAAATTGTGTCTTGAACACTCTTCATGATTCACAAAAAAAAAAAAAAAAGGACCCTTCTCCATGTAAAGCATCAGCTTCCATAAAGCAGAAGAAATAAACCACTGCATGCAAAAGATGTGAGCACGTGGCTCGTGAATAATCAGAACAAGTTTAGAAAAATCACCTCAGAGCATGGCAGGCAGCAGGAACACACTTGGTATCTCTGATGCTGTGAGAGCAGTGCAAGTGGCATCCTCTTGGTGTTGGAAAGAGAGCACAGCTCACGGCTGTTGCCAGTGGCAGTGGGAGGGAGGTTTGTGCTGTGAAGCTGCAGGGAATCTCAGTGGTGGAGGTGAGCAAGGGGCAATCACGAGCATTTGCCTCAGTGCTCAGCAGGAGCCAAGGCAAGTGGCTGCCAAGGGGCAGCAGTGGAAACGTGGAAGGTGGGAGACAGTGTAGGAACTGTGCAGAGATGGCTTGAAGGAAATTTTATCATTGTAAACCAGGAATGACTAACTTTAGAGACACTGAGGGCTATGGCTGTATACCCATCAGCACAGACCAATGCCTAGAAAACATGCTGCCTTCAGTATTTCATGAGGAACCTTGTCCAAAGACTCCTGCTCCACTCCCTTTCTCTTTGCCTTGTGGCAGAGATGAGCAAAGTTACAGCCCAGGGCATCCTTCCACACTAATAAAACACATTCCTTTAGGACTATAGGAAGGTTGTTAATTGCCTGCAGTCTCAACCATAAGCCTGAAAAAAATCACCCTGTTCTAGCACCAGTGGAGGTCCAGTACTTGCTGCCATCATACTGCAGAACAGAAGATTTTGCCCAAGTATACCAGGTGTCCTCTGCTGTCCTGCTAGATGTGTGCAGCATGGAAAAAAATCACCTGCCACAGGTGATGGGGAAACAGTTGTGGGTCAGGCCCAGATTACAAGGTCGTTCCCCTTAGAGAGGTTAAAGAGAAACCCTAAGAAACATCCTGTGGAATGTTTTTTACCCTTCACAAGGCATATACCCCCAATGGTTTCCTAATGTTGGAGTTTATTGTGACTTCTCCCATCAAATGGATTCTGAACATTAATGACTCTACTTATTTCAGCCTCCAAGCAGGTATTTCTATCCTCAGCTCTGTGCCCATTGAACATTTGCCTGGGTCTCTTATGGTTTCTCAGCCAAGCTTGAGAAATTGGAGGGGTACACCAACATTCCCAGGTAAATCGTGCCAGTGTTGACTTGTAAATCTCAGATACTTTATTCCTTCCACAACACTGAGGAAACTCATTATGCATATGATTTTGGACATGGAAAACACCTGACTTCACTATTTTTCTTGACATGGAAATTCAGAATCGTTCTTCCATCTTTTCCTCCAGGACATTTGGGAAGGCACCACCAGAGCTTCACCTGAGAGCAAAATTCTAACAGCAAAGAGATCTCAGCAACACTGTCAGGTCCCTCTGGAAGGTCTTTCCTTGGCCTTGTAGATCAGAAAATTACAGCATTCAACCATTTGTGTGCAGATGAAAAATGAAATCAGTCAGTACTGTTCAACTCACTGCAGCCAAATTAAGTAGAAAATGAAATATTTTAAGAAGCATCCTATGGTAAGTGAATTTGAATTAGCTGCAAACATGGATGATTTTCTTCCAATCACCAGACCACACAGAATTGCTGCTTGGATTTAATTCCCCCTTCATCTCACATATGCCTTTCCTTTATTTCCTGGCATAGATAGATGTGTGATTAAACTATCACTTTTGATATCCCAAAAAGCTGAGGAAAGGGGATTATATTATAAATCATAGAAATCTTCCTTTCCACCTGTTTGTGAATTTTAGACAGCTTTAATTTTTTTTCAGTTGTAATTACAGCAAATTGCAATAGAGATAAAACATAAAGTGTTGTAAGTATTTTTTAGAGTGTTGGATTCATGAGATCAGTATGTAGAGATAATTTTGTCAACAAATGCAAAGTCATTTAGGGGTTTTTACTTGTTATAAAAGCTGTTAGATTAAAATACTGCTTAAACTTGTTACTTCTTCATGCCAACACAAGTGAAAAGATGGCATCCCGCTGAGCTGGTCACTGTCTTATTTTATTTTGCCTTTTTGGGGCAGGATATCCCCAAATTCAGCCTCCATTCATATGCCTGCTGCAGCTGCCCCCACAATATATCCTGCATATCAAAGTCCAAGACCTGCAGCAGCACTGGGAGCCCTTGGGTGTCCATGGAGACTTTGCTGTCAGATCCTCTGTGGCTCATGGGGCGTTCACAGAGGATGAGCCTGAACATCTGTGCTCACGGGCCCCAGGCCAAAAGGACAGACTCTGAAATGGCAGGATTTGAATCGAGTTCTGGACTGGCTTAGGGTGGATCAGCAGATGGACACAGAGCAAACACAGACCCAGTGACTGGGACCTGACACGTACATGAGTCACGTCATCCACTGCTGAATTAGAGGCACAGTGAGGATCTCCCACTGTGTCTGATTGAATTTTCCCTGCTGAAATAGTACAGCCTTCTTCACTTGCAGGACCAGGACAGTGTCAGTCAGGTGTGTTGGATCCCAAGTTTCTCACAGTTTGCAGGTGGCTCTGTAGATGGAACCCAGGTGGAAGCAAGTTCAGATGCAGTCAGGGTATCCTCACCAGCCAGGAGTAGTTTTCATTCAGCCAGTCTGGACATAATTGTGGTCTAGACACCCAATGTCCCACGTACACTTTTAATTGTGGCACCATGAATGAAGGGAAGAAATAACAGCATCAGGTTGCTGATGGGGAAATATTTCCATGAGGAGAAAATATTCAGTACAATGCAGCCGACTATTAACTGCTGCTCCCCAGCTTCCTCCTCCACTCCCCCACAGCTTGTGGGAACTCTGTGTCCATCTGTGTGCCCTCCATATCCACACACTGCTTCTCTAACCTTTTCAGTGAAGCTAGGAGAACAGGTAGTTTCTGAGGAGAACTGCTCTTACCTGATGACCCAGCACAAGGAGATCTGATGAACGTGGTACAGGGACCGGGAGAGATGGACATGGACATACACACACACACAAGGCATGACCTTGGCACTGAGAGGGTAAATGGCATTGCAGGAGCCCACAGAATGGTGTGAGAGCACATTCCCAATGAACACTTCAAACTGGATGAATAATTCAGAATAACATTTGTACTACTCGCTTTGCTTGCTTTAACTGTGAGTAAATGTCAGATGGTTTTTGAGATGCAGTAACCTCAAAACCATTTATACAGTTGTTTCTCTTTTACGCCCTTTTAGCCCCAAAACCAAAAGACTATTCACAGCTGTATGAAAGACCTGCTGGCTCAGAACTCTTAGTCCCAAAATAATGATGCAGTTCATTGGTAACTAGTGCTCTCTTTGCAATGGTTATTTGAGATTTGTTCAATTAGGTTCATGGGATAAATCTCAGGAGGCTGTGAGTTGGTAACTTGGTTCAGAGCCATTAAAAAGTTGTAATAACTGTAATAGTTATAATAACTGTAATGCAATTGCAGACATCAACATCCTTCCTCTTACATTTTGTCACTTTTTCCTCTTGCCCTTGGCCAGACCAAGTGTTCCTGGGCAACCCCAGGCCTTGGTGGAGATGCAGAAAAAGCACTGGGGCAGTGTGTGGAGGTTTTTCAACAGAGGGGTAAACACCCACCCACTGAGAACTGAAAACCCCACAGGATGAAGATATGGGGGTCTCACTTCTGGTATTTGACTGTTAGCACCAGGATAGGGCTGCCTGGAGTGGGACAGAGCATGAATCCACACCAGTTTGTCCTGTGGAGCCACGTGGATTTGCAGTGAGTACCAAGTGAGGGCTGTGTGTTGTTGCACTGGAATATCTCTCTAATTATACAACAGTTTACACTTTCTGGTACTTGCAGTTATCATTAAATCTATAATCAGCCTATTCCCCACATGTTTGAGAATCTCTCCCATGCTAATACAATATAATTAAAACAGCCTCTGTTTCAACAGTATCTGCATTGAAAAGGAACACCAAAGAGATCATAATAGGTGGAGAGAGGTTAATAATAGGTCATGTGGTTAATCTTCCAGTTACAAGGGCAAACACTAATTACAGGACTGGGAAGGGAAAGGGCAGCTTGATTGCAATGTGATTATGGTGACCTTGTTAAGGAGTGATCCAAGTCATGATGGGGCCTCAATAAATAAAGATAATAATCCCTCAGCACCTTCCAGCGAACGTCAGACAAATGCTGAGAGCAGCATTAGCCCTCTCTGCAGGCTGGGTGGGAGGTTGGATGCTGAGCCATGTTATTCTCCAGCCCTGCCTTAGCACAGTGGGATTGCTGGCTTCTCCTTCTGCTCGCTGAGAAAAACAAAAGCACCGGCCATTGATAACAAATATATCAAGTTGACTCCTAAAGGGCTCTGCAGCACAGCATGTTGCAAATTACAGCAAACTTCAACATGCTTGAGCTTGGGAGATATGGCAGAGCTGTGTGATTCACCAAGCTGTCAATGGCCTGGTGGGAATTCCCAGGGAGATGCAAAAACACTGGTTTTCATCTTAGAAAAATGGTAAAATCTCAAGCTTTTTCAGCTCTTTTTTTTAACCAGAAGCATAAGCTCTGCTGCCCAGGAAAACATGTCCTACAGATTATAACAATTTCATTATCTCAGCAGAGAACTCGCTGTCTGTGCTGAAAACTGGTCCGTGGAGAAATTAGCAGGCTCCCAAATTTAATTAGAGCAGGACTCAGACAGGGAACACAGTGAGGTTAACACAGATGTCTGTATGTCCCATCATTCTCACATCCTGTAATAAACAGGCATTTGGGGAACAGTATCAGCCAGGGCTGGAACCAAACAGTCCTGCATTATAGACGTGAGGCTGGTGCCTGCTGAACGCTCGTAAACCACTGGGTCACTGGTACAGAAAGTCTTCTGTTACCCCTGATGGTTGTGGATGTTAATTGAGGATGGATTTAATATGACAATCAGTGTCTCCAGGCACATCAGGGCTATGTAGAGCTCTGTGGTCTGGCAGCTTCTGTGCTGGGTGTGAGCGAGGTAAGAGCAGTGAGTGGAGCTGTTCAAACTCTCTTTATTTCTGATTTTAGAAAATGTGCAAAAATGCTGTCTACTTCGGATTTTATCTTTTCACCTGTACTTCCTTTTATATAAATCTATACTTTGTTAGGGACAAATGTCACGGTAACTACCACATGCATGAAGAAACCATTAAACCTCTGGGTTTAGTTGTGCCTATAAAATAAACTTCTGGCTCCTGGGTGTCCAGAAGGTACCACGGTATTTCTTCACCTGCCTGCAATGCAGGTGTGAGAGCTTGCTGTGCTGAAGGGTTTGGATGACCACAGCCCACCAACTAAGGCTTCCAGAAACAGAAAGAGCACTGAAGCCCTGAAGTTGCAAAGGAAATCTGTGCCAGCTGTTCCTGTGTAGGTGTGTGTCTGTGTGCAAAAATGCAGAGAGCAATTCAACCTTGACATTTTTCTCTGGGATTCCACTCATGAGGATTTCCAATTAAATATTAAAATTAACTCCAATTAATTTGTTCCATTCTATCCTTCCAAATTGTCTTGCAAGTGCTGCTGGAAAGCAATTTCACAATGATCCCAACGAAAATACATTTCCAGGGCAATTCCACTGACTCCCATTCTACCTTCTGCAGTGCCAATTACCTACCTTTGAAACACCCACCTGGATGTTAGAGAAAGCCAAAACAAATGTATAAGGATAGTAATTTTCTATTCATGCCCTTTCTTTCTACTGTTACTTATGTCAGGTTAGAATATCCCAGGAGCAGAAATGAATTCGCAGGAGAAAGGATCAGGAACCTGGTGATTTTCCAAGCTTGAGTTTTCAGTTTCCCCATACTGAAAGGTGAGCTGCTTTGGGAAGAAAAGTAACTCCTGCAAGCACCTGGGGTGGGCACGAGGGAGGGAAGGGCCCAGGAGCCAGGATGTTGCAGGGGACTGCTGTCACCTTGGGTGAATTTTGCTTCTTCTTCAATGACACAGGCTGACATTTTACAAGTTTTGAGAAAGCTAATTCTGCAAAGATGGCTAAATTGAACCACAGTGCTATAAGGAGGGCTCAAATACACCATTCTGGACCATGCAAGCTTTGAATTATGTCTGATTTGAGGATTGAACATGACTGTATATAATAAAACAATTTATTTCTTGCGATAAAGCAAGGATTTTGTCAGGGTTGCTAAGGGATACTATTCCTTGTCTTTTTTATTTGAAGACTGAGTTGTAACTAGTTCTCCCTAGAAGCAACTTAATCCATGATTTTTCTTTGCAGAGGATGATGTTCTTAGCTCAGCTCTTGCTGCTGCTCAGTCCTTCTGTTGCTACCCTAAGTTTAAGCATGACAAAAGGAAAGATAAAGGCTGTGAATTTTCCATTAGAGTAAAATGCTGTAAAAAGCCTCCCCATTTAAAGCATGTTTCGAGAGAAAGGAGAGTATTATTCAGTGTAGAAGGGATGCAGTTGATCACCACAGACTCTGAGCATGCCTGCTATTTTTAGCTTTATCATCCCTAATGAAAGCCTCAGATAGTACCACTGGGCTTACCCAAGGATCTGGTGTATTAAAGCAATCATAAGCCTCATCAGGACTGTGAAAGCAATGATGAGTCTAGAGAAGCAAGCTGTGATGTGCTACCCAAACAGCCACAAAATGAGAAAGATCATTTAGAACACTTCTTTGGCAAGTGGAAATATTTATTTTCTGCACTCTAGAGAGTAAATACTGTGATATATTCAGTCCTCTAGCTGCTCACCAGAAGGATTTAGAAGTCTGACCTTGGTCCTCTTGTAATGGATGTTTTGCCAGGATAACATTGGAGAATAGAGGGACAATGTAGAGCATTTGAATATTGGCTAATATTTTTGACTGATGCCTGAAGCATGAGTTCACAATAGCTGCAATCCCAAATATCTGACTCCCTGCAAGGTCTGTGGACTGGTAATGGAGTGCCTTTATTAGCCACTTCTCCTGGACATGGAAAGGTCTGCATGAACCTGAGAGGGCTTTGGGAGCTTAGACTGACAGTGAAGCAGAAGAAACACACAGGAGATGTTGTGGATAAGGTCTGGACAGGGAAGTTACAAATTTTTGAAAATTGTAACCAACATAAAAATAATAAAAGATCTAATTTACCCATCTAAGCTGTGCCTCTGATATGGCCTGAGGGAGTGCTGGGACTTGCTTTCATTCAGCAGAGCCCTACAAGCAGTTTTAAACCTACAGGCTCCTGAAAAGAGGAGGGATATGGGTGACACAGATGAGCTGATGGGCTGGGTCTGGGTGACAGTGCCATGTCATTACTGAGCTTAAAACTGCCAAGAATTTGGTCTGTTTTCTGTGTGGCATGTAGATAGTCACATTGAGGTCTGCAATACGTGTGGGAAGGTGTCCTGGATAGAAAGACAAGTGTGTATTCTATTTGCCATCTGTTAGAGGTGTGACAGTTATCTTCTGTTCATTGGGAAGTTTTTCTTATCTCTTCCACAAACCAATCCTCCCTCTGGGAAATATCTTCTGTTCATGGGCCATTGAGTGTCATTCCATAACTGATAAAATTCCATCATCCCACTGGGAGATGCTCTGCCCAGAGGGAGGAGCCAAGCATTCCTTCCTGGATAGAATCTGAGATTTTGGGACACCAGGGCAGCCTTCTCCACTGGATTCTCAGAGGAGCAGCCCTTTCCCACTGGCTTCTCAGAGGAAAACTCCACCCTTCTACAGGATCACAGCTTCAACAGAATCACATCTGTCACTGCAGAGGACTGCAGCCACCACTTCAGTTGGACTGCTACCACCAGGGTGTCAGGTATATTCTGACTCTGTAGTGTTGTTTTGTATTACTGCATTGGTTATTTTATTTTATTCTATTTTTTTCAATTTTTTTCTTCCGTAATAAGGAACTGTTATTCCTGCTCCCATAACTTTCCCTGAGAGACCCTTAACTTAAAAATTATAACAATTCAGAGGGAGGGAGTTTACATTTTCAATTTCAGGGGAGGCTCCTGCCCTCCTTAGCAGATCCTGTCTGTTCAAACCAAGACAGGAAGTTTCTCCTTTCTTCAGTCTACACAAGTGTGGCATTACTCAATATTTGCATGTAGTGCTTTTCATGGACAAGGAAAATCTTCTTTACTTTGAGAGTGCTAAAGTACCAGAACAAGCTGCCCAGAGAGGTTCTGGAGTCTCCTTCTCTGGAGATATTCCAAGCTGCCTGGACATGATCCTGTGCAACCTACCCTAGAGGACCCTGGTGGAGCAGGGAGATTGGACTAGATGACCTCCAGAGGTGCCTTCCATCCCCAACCATTCTGTGATGATGTGACTGAGTTTTTATTTATTAGGATGTATGTTCTTCAGCAGGCTGTGTATCCCAGAGGGGACTGAATGAATTAATCAACCCACACACTCTCTACCACTGATCAAATGCAGGAGAGTAGCAGAAGGCCACATGCAAGTAATTTCCTGGCAGATGGGTCCTATCCACCATCTTTTACTTATCCAATTTAATGCTCAAACCCACAAGCAAACTAATTGAAAAATAGCATTACACACACATGAGCCCTCTTTTTCTTCTTTGATTCCCTTCACAGCAACTGAATAATAAGTGTTCACCAATGTATTACAGAGCCACACTGCTTGCATGGAGACTAATAAAAGCGTAACTTTGATCTGTTTTGACAAACACAAGTACAACTTTTGAGTCTTTAATAATTACATTAGTGAAAGTCACTGATCACGACATGCGTCAGTGTTATTTAGAGAGAGGGAAACAGGTATTCACGTCACCAGGGTGGCTAACTAGAGTGTGAAGGTGTTTTCACCTTCTTTTCTCCCACTTCCTTCATGGGAAAAGCAATCAAAGAAAGCCAGGGCCAAAGGGAGCAGTGCCCTGAGCCCAGGTTCAGTTCTTTATTCCTTGTTGGAGCAATAGAAGCATTTGGAAAATACTCTTGGGGCACGTGGTATGACTTTTGGGATGGCTCTGTTCAGGGCTGGGAGTTGGACTTGATGGTCTTTGAGTCTCTCAGCTTATTTTCAGCTTATTCTGTGATTCTCTAATATTATGTACAGCTAATCATTTGCTCACACAGTATTTGAAGATGTTTTGTGAATGTATTGCCTGTAAAAATGTTCTTCATCCCTCTGCTTGAGTGATGCAAGTCAACTGACCAGATGAGAAGCCTGACTTCAATGCAAAGGGAAGCAGGGCTCCTGAAAGCACCTTAGCAGGGCTTTCAGCTGTCCTGCTTTCCTCGGGCTGAAGTGATCTCAGCATGCTCTCTGGGTGTGTTGCAGCTGAAGGGTGGCACCTTCTGGAGCAGTTACTGCTTTTCCTTCCGTGAACATCCACTTAAAGCTTCAGGTCATTGAGTTCTTGCAGCAGATCAAGCCCTGGCAGATGCTGTGCAAAGACAGAAATCTCTGACTAAAAAGCTTTCTGTCTAAATAAGAGTCAGTAGCTGGAGACAGACAGACTGACTAGGAGGAAAGGGAGAAAGCAAGAAGTGAGGAGACAGCATTGGTCAGGATGGCGGCTAATAGTCTCAGCATCTCGGCAGACTGACTGATGTCAAGCTGAGAACCTTGGCAAAAGGCCACCCTAGTTCAGCAGGGAAAGAAGGCAGCAACTGGAAATAAAAAAGCAATATATAATAAATGGAGGGAAAGAAAGGAAAGTAGCTAGCAATCAATATAAATGAGAAGTTAATGAGGTGCAGAAAAATTATAAATGTATATAAAAGCACCAGAGACAAATCCATCCCTAAGAACATTATGAAGAATTTTTAAAGAAAGGCTGCCAGGAAGAAGAGAAAAGCAAGAACTGAGGTAGGCCAGTTTCCAGAAGGAGGTTTGGAGATAGGTATCTGTGGCCCAGAACAGACATAAATGTACCATGAGTGTTATTCTGTTATGAGGAGGAGCTGGAAGATGCACTCTTGTCTCACACACTTGACAATTTTTTTTCTGTTCTAGGCTAAGCAGTATCCAGACAACTAATCAATTAAATTATTGAATAATTAAAGTATCACAAAGCTACCAAGAAATATTTATATCATGCAAAAGCGTTAATGTAGTAAATTAAAGTATCAGTCAGTCATCAAAGCAATCTTGTTTGCTTGTTGTTCTGGGGGTACTCTAACAAATAGAGTTTTTTCACTGAAAGGTGCAAAATCTGAGAACACAGAAAGCAGATTAAAATTACATGGAACATGCCAAAACTATATGCTGCAAAGCACTAATTCTGACAAGGCTGTCAGATTCATAAAGAAGAGGCAGCTCAAATGTCTCACATCCTGTACTCCCAAAGATATAGTGTCTGTAAATTTTCTAATCCAATCTTTAGCTGAAAAACCAGGAGACTGGTGAGAAGAAGCAGAGAAAAGATTTGTTCTCCATGCAGGACACTGAAATCCAGTGCAAAGTGCAGTGCTGGGACCTGCATGCACTTTTTGGTGTTACAGCTTCTCAGAACTTGAGTGAACTGTAGAAAACACATATGAAATCATGGAATGGCTCCTGAAAATACCTGTGTATCCAAGTTCTAGAGGGATGGATCCCTTGAATTATCAGAAAGAAGCATGAGAGTTGATTGTAGTATGTTGATATGCTACTGGAGAAAAAACAGGGAGCACTACATTAGTGAACTGAACAGATGAAATGGAACGCCCTGAGCTCTTAGTGGGAAGCCAGATAACAGGATTTGCTGGTTGCTCTTGGGCTTCATGTTTGTGACCCTGCAACATCCGTGGGCAGTCAGAGGGGATGGCATTTGGAGGAGGATAATGTAGCTGTGCAGACAGCACCACACAGTTACTTTTAATGGGAAAAGGTGTTCCATAAAAACCTCCAAAAACACTCTGCTGAAAGTATAACGTGGAGGCAAAGAGGAATGATCAAGTAAAAAAAGGTCAGATCAAACCAAGAAAAATCTTGAAGCCTTACCAGAAGAAAAGAGAAAGGTTCAAAGTAGTGGAGAAGATGGAGCCAGTGGAGGTGGAGAGAGATCCATCTCAAAGTGAAGGACCACAAACACAATCACAATTTACAGCAGTATTAAAGTACCTAACCCAGAAAGAAATTTGTAAAGAACACAGAAAAGGACATTGCAATTCCAGAGTTGTGATTATCAGCCAAGTGTCTGAGCACTGCATCTTGAAAGGCAAGGCTGTATGTGGGAGGTGCTCTGCAGAAGAGATGGGGGGAGCAGGAGGGGAAGAAGAACTATGGAGACAGGGATGTTTAGGAGCTGAAAGAAGTGACAGACAGGGTAATTCTTGGTAAAGCCTTGGTTTTGCTGCAATGCTCCCAGCAGAAAATTTGCAGATGCTGTGAGCACCACTGCTGGGCACTGCACCCTCCCAACCGTTGACCTGCCTTGTGGATTTAGGTTTTCTTAAAATAGCTCTTCTTAATTCACCTCTTCCATTGGCTACCAGTGCATGCCAGAATACCTGAATTTCTGCAAAACTCCGGCCCTGTGTGACAGGACATGTTCCACAGGGAGTTCATAGATTAATGCAGTACATTTTTCAGCCATCCTTCCTCTCCTGGCAGGGGATCCTGAGAGAGAAGGATCAGCATTATCTCTTCCCATTCCAGCTTTGAAAAAGAAAATTCAGTTGTAAGGTTTCTGAAAGCTTCTTCTGCATTTCTTTGTGAGAGCAGCTTTGGGAAGATATAAATATGTATATATATATATATATATATAAGTCTTTTTTACATTACGAGAAAGAAAAATGCCATTGAAAATGTTGTTCTTTGTCATGTATTTAAATTTCTCTTCACAAATTTAAGAAGTTTGCTTAAGCTCTTTTTTTAGAAGGAATGAAAATGGAAACAGTTCCATCAAAACTTCTATGTCATTAAAAAGTCTTTTCTTTTAGTTGAAAAATATTTAAATGGTAATTTTGACTAGGATCATTATAGAGACAAAACTAATCTGAAAAGGAATAGGAAAAAGAGGCTGCTTTAGCCATTGCACAGCACTCAGTGTCAACTTCCCAGTTTGGGGTCATATCTGTTTAAGTGTGAGTCTTCCCTCCTCCCTTCTGCTCTGAGAAACCAGCGGTGCTCCTGGGCCAGCCGTAGCTGTGTGGAGCTGCAAGGAGCACGTTCCCACTGTGAGTGACAGCCACAGATCTCCAGGGAATTCAGTAAATGTTCCTGAAGAAGTACAGGTGAAAAGACACAGGAGAAATGTGTGGTTATGAGGCAGGGGAGGAATGACAGCCATGGGGATGGAGGCAAGAGGGGATTTTCTCCAGGTGTGAAGACGTAACCTGGCTGCTTTCCCTCACACAGGGGCCCCAAGAGAGAGAGGCAGATGCTGCAAGACTGATTGTACTGATCCCATGGTCTGATCTTGCCTAACTAATTCCCAAAATGCTGAATGAAACAGCAGGCTTGGCACTGAAAATGTCATCCCCACACATCACACTGCAGGGGTCAGCCAGTAATTCCTGGAAATGGTTAATTGGTGGCCAGCTTTGATCTCCTTGAAACAGAAATCAATTCTCATACTGACAGTTTCTCAAAAAAGGGCATGCCTCAGCACTCAGAGGCATCCTGCACTGTTGGGTGTATCTCCTGTCTCTCCATCACTCCCTCCCTGGCTCTTGGGAAAACTGCTTAATGGCAAAGGTGATGGAGGGACTGGAGCATCGAGCCTACAGAGCTACCTCTTTCCTTCCACTGAAGGAGGAGCTCTAGCTAGGGGGAAGAAAGCTATTAGGTATTTCAAGAGCAGAAAACCTGTAGATACAAGACACAAAATCTGAGTGTTTTCATGGGATCATGGGATTCAGCCTTCAGGACTGATCACAGACCGTGTGAACACAGCCACAGATGTATGTGTGAAGAGAACAGAAGAACACAGAGCTTGTCTTCAGTTGCCCAGATGTAGGTGTCCAGAGTCACCTGACATGTTTTGGGTTATCCTATCTGACCTCCAGCTGCTGTCCCAGAATGTCACACAGGTCTCACATCGTATCCACCAGCCTTCCCAGTGTGTCTCAGGCAGCTCAGAACATGTGAACTGGTTCTAAACACCTCAGAGGCCTCAGAGGAGCTCGTGGTGGTTTCTCATCAGGGTGTGTGTGTTAGGGGACTGCAGCCTGCAGCATGCACACATGTGAAGCTGGAGCACCTTCACCCCCACGGGAAGAGGGGTGAAGCAGGGAAACCCACATTTCCAGCGTTCCTGTTTGCTCCCACCTGGCCTAGGGGGTGCTTAAAACCCAGCGAGGGTGTGGCTGCAAAACTGGAATTTGGGGGATTGATTATAGAGGAGTATTTAGAAGTCCACAGTATTATATTAACCTTGTATAAACATCTCCTTTTTTTGTTGTTGTTGTTGTACTGCTAATATTAACTCTGAATATATGGTTCATGGATTGCTAATTAGATTTTTAACAAACTAATAAAAATAACTGCTTAACTAAATCTTAATTTTGGTTTAAAATGCACGAATTGATCAGTTTTTCCTTGCAATCCTTATCTTTATGGTCAGAGGAGCTTGGAGAAGGATTTGACACAGCCATAGTAGACACAGTGCATGCTCATCTCCCTTGGCTCTGCTGAGGGCATTGACCCACTTGCCCTGACTGGAACAGCAGTGTAGGCAGAAGTTCCTATGTAAACACCTCCATTTACAGGTATTTTAACCTCAAGCTAAGCCATCTACATTTAGCTGTCTGAAAATGAGCTCCTTGTTTTAAACTCCAGAGAGTGCAGACAGGAGAAGGAGCATTTGCTAGGGGGGGTCAGTCATCACATCCTAAACCAGGCATCTGAGCTGAGGGAAATCACCTCCTGCAAGTGCCTGTTCCCCTCCTTCGGGGACGAGCAGGGGATTCATTTGGCTCAATGCCAGGTGCACGGGGTGAGCACAGGGCAGTGGCACCAGCCAAACATGGGGTGCCTCTAACGGGGTGCGCAGAGGGACACTGCAGCAGTGACTCACCACGGCAACACGGACTGCAAAATTCTTCTTGTTTCCTTCAACTCTCTGCTTCAGCCACATCAGCTGCTACCACCACTCCGAGGAAGGGGAGAAATAAAGGAAACCCATTGGTATTCTGGAAACTAGAGGTAGATGACAAGTGAGGGGGTTGTGCCTTTGGCACATTAACAAGTAAACTTTCTTCTAAACCCCATTTGGGAAAGTCTGGCTCTCCAAATAAGCACTGGAGTTTGTTTCTCATCATGTTGTATGTTAAGTTAAATATTAGCCTCTCCTAGACTCTGTTGTAGCTTAGGGTAATGCCTTTAAATGTGCTTTCACTGCCTTCAGGAATAGTTCAGAACATAATAGCATGTTTCTCTTTTGGGCAACACAGTTAACCTTTCCTGGATCAACAAAGAATGTTTTATAACATCTAACAGCAAAATCAATACATTATTTTCTTGCCTTATATTTATATATGCCCTCTTGCCATGACATCCAAGCAGGAGAAAGATCATTTATCTAATGAAAGAGACTTTCATGGAACATCACACTCCTCTTTTCTCCATTCCTCTGCTTCCATCACAAGCATCAGGTCTTATCATTCTCAGACTTTTCCATTCCCATCAAAGCCTCCACAAACAGTAAGGTCAGAAATCTTTAGTAATGTCTGGGAAGCATTTGCATAATCCAAACAGTTACTGAAAATACTCTGGTTCAGTTTGTAAAGAAGGAGAAACATTTGCTTAGTCAAATCACTTTTCAAATCACCCTACATAATGGGACGAAACCTGTCAAGTTCAACATACAACTTGCTTCAAAAGTCTTAAGATGTTGCTCTTTCCCAAGAAATTGAAGAAGTTAATATTAGTTGCTTGCCCTAGTGAACCACTGCCTGTATCTGTATGTAAAATTATTTAGGTTATAGGGAAGTGCCTTATCTTCTGCTTGCTATTAAAAGCTTCTATTTAAGCACTAGAGAATTTTTTTTTCAGGCAAACACTGTATCATTAAAAATATCTCTTATATAAATCAAATTATCTCATGTTTGTCTTTAGAACTTGTTCACAGTTTTGCTTTTATAATTTTTAAGCACTTTTCAGCAGGAAGTGATTGCTGCAGACACTTCTCAGGGGTGCTGCTGCTTCAGTCCTGATAGGACAACTGCAGTGTCTGAAATGAGAGCAAGAAATGAACAGCAAACCCACCCTGTCTGGGTGAAATTCATTCTCATCCCTCCCCTCCTCTTCCCCTGGGACCAGCGTTCTCCCTACACTGCACTTGAGAGCTCAGAAACGGATGAAGTGGTTTCTACAGAAGTGTGCAATGTTTTTGAGGTCTCTTGGGGGCAGGTTTTGCTCCTGAAGAACAGCAATTTCAGCTCTCTGTCCATTGAGAATAAATATGAGGTACATGAACAAAACCAATCTGAAGAGTCCTTGGGGATGGGAGAAATAGCTATGAACATTTTTTCCATATCAAGCAGCTTGGTTCTCTGGGACACCAGTGAAATGGTGCATCCCCTCACTGGGATTTATCTTTCCATAACTGGCCCTGGCAAACAAAGTTTTTTCATCCTCTGGAAATGCCCCTCTGCAGATTTATCCTCTTAATCCAGTCCCATTGCCTTTCCAGGTGTGGGAGTAGCACCAGCTTCTTACTTCCAACACTTTGATGCAAATTCTTCCAGCTCCAATGATCACAGGGCAAAAATGGCAAGGAAATTTGAAACTAAATTGCTTCCCTGTTTGTGTGCATGAGTGTGCCTTGCTTGTTCTACATCGAGACTCCTGTCTAGCCATGAACATTCCCTATAACGTCATTCCCCACTCTGAAAATAAATAAGAGAGGAGACAAATGTCTGATTTATTAAAGATTTTAAGGCAAGAAAAGGAATTAATAACTAGCTCCCCAACTCATGAATTAGAACTGTCAAAGCTACATCTTGAACTATTCATAACACTGCTAAAGAAGTCTTAAAAGGATAAATAGAAAAGCCCATTGTTTCTAGTTCATAAACAGAAAAGCAATCTATTTAACAGAATGCATGCGATCTAAATTAATATGTCATCATTCAGTAGTTTTATTTCTTGGGAATAAATTGTTTTCTCTGTTAATGGACCTGGGCATGTTTCATCAGCAGCAGAAGAAATATTTGTAAATCTACCCCACAGGAGTTTTTGAAGTGTGGTGTTTTTATTTACTATGAAAGTTTCTTCTCTACTTTCAGGAGAAATCCTGACTGAAGACACAATGAAATAAGGTTAATATCTGAGCCCAGGTGAGGGACATTCACTGAATCACACTTGGGGCTAGCTTGTGTTTTCTAGCAGCTTCAATGTGGTGCAGGGTATGACAAAGTCCAAGCACTGCTGTAGAGGTCTGGGCGTAGTGACTGGATTTTTCTCCTTAGAAAGCAGCTGCATCTCCAAGAAAATGAGCTGCCAAAAGGTTGGTTGTGTGAAGCACAGTAAATATAAACTAGACATAGTTTATATTTAAAACCCCCCACTAATACCACCCCAAGCTCAGGACCCTTTTCCAGACACCTGAGGCATTTGGAAGAAGGTCCAAAACATCAAAGCATGAAGAGATGCTCTTTATAGGCCTTGCACTCTCAAAGGAGATTCCCATGTGCCCATTATAATAATCCCTGAGATGATAATTAAGTGGGCACAGTGCCAGATAGGCATTTTATAGGTACCTTTTCCATGAACTTGCAGGAGCAAGAGGAGATTCAGAATAATGATAGTGTGAAAACAGTGCTGTGCTCCATTAGAGGGTGAGTGTTATATTTAATACATGTCTATCATCCAGTAAGCACATAAGCTTCCACGTATTTAAAATAGAATATCTTCAGGGTTTTCATAATAAATTTAATACTTCAAAGACACATTGACTAATGGCTTTCAGATATTATAGAGCAGGCTCTTCTCTATAGGAAATCAATTAAAGTTGAATCTTATTGATTTTTACCCATTTCTCCATACAGTGATAAACCAGACTTTAAACTCTCTTTGGATATAACCCCGATACTTTATTCTCCTCCACAGCTGAGGAAGAAGCAGTTTCTAAATCTGATCAGATAAAATAAAGGAAATATTAGCCTATTAGTTTCCTCAGTTTTAAAAATAAACAACTTTTCTTGTACTTAATCTACTTGAAGTGAAGCAAGATAAATTCCAGGTGACCCTGCAACACCAGGAGCTGGAAACAGGCATAATTTACAGATGCTTAAGCCTGAAGGCTCATATGGGACCAAGGTGACAAATGGACATGGCACTGGCTCTCTGCAGTGAGATGAAAGCAATTTCCAGCCATCAACCACCATCTGCAGATACAGAGTGAAGAACAGGGTTGAATCATCCTAGGAAGTGCTCTGGATGGCCAGCCTCTCTATCAGTTTCTCATAGTGGGCTTTTGCTTCTACAGCTTAAACTATAACTTGCTTCAAATAACTTTGCTAGATTAAGTGGTGGCTACTCCTAGTGAAGATGCACTTCCCTTAAATTTTGATTGAGCTAGCCATCCAGTCTGAAAGAAAGAGGCACTGCTGCAGGGTAGTTCATCTGATGAGTGCCAGACATCTATTTTAAGGGAGGTGATTCACATCATGCTAGTCTTCATTTCTCTCCTTTGACCATGCAAGCATCACTGATGACTGATGCATATGGAGGTGTGCACTGCAGATGTCTAAAGCTGGGCAGATTAATGCTGCCCTGTGTCCCTGTGTGGAGGGAACACCTTAATCTCACTGACAATAGCATAATGAGATTTTGTAGCTGGATGCTGAAGACAGATAAATTCAGGTAAAGGATAAGGCAGAAATTTTTGACCATTGAGTTTATTAGAACAATTTTGTTCATGGGGTTGTGAATTCACCATCACCTAAAGAACCTAAATCAAGTTTGGATTGCAAAATATGCTCCAGCTCAGCTAAAAACTTTGGAAATGCAGAAATCGCTGTAGGAGCGAAGGAGGCTTTGGTATCTGACAGAAAATCAGTGAAAACAGTTTCTTTTGGAGCTCAGGTATTCTCTTCTTCCTACTCCAGTTCACACAGAAAACAACACAGGAGCAAACACTCTGATCTGATTGGACTTCTGTGGCAAATTGTAATGAGCAGGGAGATGAGAGGGAAACAACATCTCTAATCCAGGCAGCATCAGCCTTTGCTCCTGCCCTCATCCCTCTGTGCAGACTTGTGCTCTGGTCTCTCCTGGCTGAGAGCACTGGGAAAGCTGCCTGGACATACCCTTGATATCACTGGCTGCCTTTGGCTTATGATTGTCTTTTTGCTGTCTGGATTGGCAATCTCCAAAAAGCCCTGTAAAATGCCATCCAGAGACCCATGTCTGACCAAAATGTTGGTAGAAGGGCTGAGCAACCATGGCATGGAGCTTCCCACTGGCAGCAGGACCAGGCAGAGGTAGCAGCTCACTGGTGAGGAAGAATGGCCACGTGTCAAGGCCAGCACTGCCGTCCCCTGAGGACAGAGAGCCACAAGCTGAGCATTCCTGCTGAGCATCTCTGAGTGTGGATGGCCAGCACAACAGAAACCAGAGCTTAGCCAGAGCAGTCGGCCAAGGGCTTTAAGTCCAGCTAAGCTTTGCTTAGCACAAGTTTTAAAGGACATACAAAGTAAAGATGATTTAAAACTCTCTTGTTATTTCAGAAAGCTGAGAGGTTATTGGCTCCTCACCACGTATTAGAGCACTTTCAGGCCATTTCTCGTTTACATCAGCAGAAAAGGGCCCTCTGGCTGACTACATGCACTGGCAGAGAATGGATGGTTGGTCCAGACAATCTCGCTGGCAGCTCTGAGGACAAAGCAGGAACAGATGCCACTTCCCTTTCCCACTGGAGAGAGGACTGCAGATCTGTCTCGTTGCTCTCGAAACTTTGGAAATAAAATCAGCATTGGAAATAAATTCCAGAAGCCATTAATCTGTCTCACTTTTGACATGAAAGGATAAAATATAGTTCTGTTAAAAATAACAAAAAGCTGTGAGCAGTATATTTTCATTTTCCAAATTACTGAAAGAGCAGAACATGAATCCTTGTCTGTCAGCCTGTGAAAAGGTTTTATTTTTCCTGCGAAGGAGATGCAAATATAAACAAGTGGCAGAGGCAATGCAGTTAGATGAACTGCAACGTGCTGCAGCCATTAAAAGACCCCAAAGACTGGTGATGAGAAACCTTCAGTAGATTTTTAATTTTTTTTTTTAATTTTTGTTTTCCTCGCTTGAGTTACTATGTCATTTCAGTACAAGGAGTTTGCACAGCAGGGCCAAGAGGTCTGCAGTGAACAGCCTTATGGAGGACAATAGTTGGGATGGTATTGTCATGGATGAGTGATTTGAATCCTTTCAAGAATTACCACCAAAGGTATTCTTAGCAAAAGTGGTTTAATATGAATTTGTGAAAGCGCAACTAACAAAGTTCAATGGCAAGGTTCACTTTATTATTTACTACATGGAAATAACATACACAGGAAAATCAAGTTAGAATTGAGCTAGAATTATTATTAAACAGAAGCTGAAGGTGCAAAAGGGTGAGACTTTCCTGTTGAGTCACAAGGTTCAGAGTGAAATCTTGTGCTTCTTAAACTCCTGAAGGAGCTTAGGTACATCTTGAGCCCATCTCATTCTCAGACTTGGGCATGGTTTATGTCTGATGGAATTGGCTCTACGGATTTCTCTGGTGTGAATTCAGCTTGCTGCCAGTCACTCCCTGAGGACCTGTTGTGAGTAAGGGGTCACTGAGATCCTAGGAAGGATCTCAGTCTGAGGACAGGAAAATCAAACCCTGCTCAAGGGGGGGCTCACCTGGCCTGCAGTCCAGTTGCAATTTAGAAAGAATTTGAATTGGATTAATGGCAAGATCTGTTATGAGTAGAAGGTCACTCTGCCTCAAGGAGCAACTTTGAGAGATGTCCCAGCTCCAGACAGATCCCCACCACGCAGCCACACTGCCTGGTAGGGAGAAGGCTCACTTAGGCTGTCATATTTATGGAAAAAAGTGGCTGGCCTGCAGTCAGATTGCATACAATGGGAAAAGAATGCATGAAACTCCTTGTACCCACAAATTTCTCTGTTCCTTGATAAATAAGCCTTGGAAAAACCACCCTGTATTCACCTGTTAATTGCATGATTGGTGTTCCCAGCTCATATGCCCTGATGCTCACTGGGTCACTCTGTTCCTTTGCATGTTTCCTGGAGGAGTTCTTGACCCATCTGAGGCTCTAGACCTTCATCCCCTCTGGAGCCTGTACCAAACTTGGTTAAGGGATGTGCATCCATCACAGGTGTGCAGTGGTACACAAAGTCTTCTTTACAGATCCGGTGTCTTATTTAAAGACCTTTCACTATTTTTTTTCCTCAAGAGAAACACTGTCATTTTTCCAGTATGTAAATATTAGCATAGTGACTAAAAGCAGGCAACAATCTCTTCTTGAAGGCATCTAACTATAACAATGGTGAAAAAAATGCAGGTTAATGTGTCAAAAGTCCAGATTTGAAGAAGCCTCTTAATTAAAGATTATTTTAGTCATGGAGTTGTAGAGACATAAAATATACAGAAGCAGAGAATTGGAAGGCGAAATATAAGTAGATGAATTTATAAACAAATGAGTCATTGTCTCACTCCCAGTGGCAAGTGGGAGGCAGAGGGATTTAATGAACAAAAGGAAGAGTGACGAGGAATAGGAAGGAAGGTCACACTTTATCACATCTAGCCTTGGATCACTGCCACTGGCTGAGAGGCAACGTGTCTGCAAGGGAGCAGCAGGAGGAGGCAGCGGGTGTTGTGGCCAAGAGTGCATTTCTTTAAGGCATAATCCTAAACTTGCCTCTTCTGACTTTCAGAGGCGACCTCCACACAAAGTTTGGATGGCAGATGCTCCCCCTGTAGCAATTTCTGTTTGCTCTTCAGGCTCAAGGAAGGACTGAACCCTCCTGAGGCAGGGACCTCCCGAAGCTCCCAGAGCCTGCCCGTGCTGTGGGCCCAGCACCACCTGAAACTCCTCTGATCAAACCAGCTCAGGTGCCCCTCTCTAAGCTCCCCTGGCATCAGGGCTCCAGCAGCAGCTCAGGGCCACTGTGTTCCCCTGATCACCTGCAGCAGGTGGGTGTCCCAAGGGATAAAGCCCTGCAGAGGACATCCCTGGATGGCCCAGCCTGCCTGGGGGATCAGTGGGGAGGGAGGACATGATCTGACACAAGGTGTTCTCACCAGGGACCATGCCTGAGAGGATGCAGGTGTGGATTTGGTGGCTGCCCCAGACGTTTGCAAACATCCAATCATGCCATGTATTATTTGCTGCTCACATGGTGTATGTGGGGATGTTCTGCAGGCATGTGCAGCACCAGAAGGAACAGTGGGCTGCTTTTCTGCCCATCTTCTTCCTTTGCACGTTGTGTTTCCCACCTTGTCTTCACTAATCCTTGTGCCAAAAACAAGGGAACCCTGCCGGGAGGTGATTGCGTTATGTTTCTCTTTTTCTTCTTGAGTGTGTGCCATGCTGTGAAGAGAGAAGTGGCTCAGCATACCTGCCTACAAGGGATAAAATCAACATTTCTGACATTCTCCTTCTCGCTACCCTCCATACACAAATTGTCTCCTGAAGCAGAAGTAAATATTCTTTTTTTTTTTAGTAGGGCAATGAATACCAATCTTCCAGTATATCATAGATATTAAAATATTTGCATATAAATATAATCCAGAAAGGCATCTAGAGTCATGATTTCCTAAAATTAGTAAGAGAAATTATGGTCTAATTTAATTTCCTGCAAAGCAGTAGCTGCAGTATTTCTCCTGTGATTCCTGCTTTATGATTTCACACAAAGAAAATTCAGGCTTGAAGGTTGCAGAAGTTTCTCCCAAGCATTTACTTGCCTGGGGGAGTTTTTTTTCCTTTCTTCTTCCTCTGCTGTGTTCCCCTCCACTGCTCTTGGCTGAAAAGCACAGGAAGAAGCTCTGTGTTCCCTGTTCTCTGACCCCAACAGCCCCGAAACTGCAGGACAAGGAAATGCCTTTGTTATGCAATTAATACAAACAAGCAAAACTCTTCCAAATCCTTTCTTGAGCAAGGAGAATGTTGCAACCCTATGTGAAGGAAAGGGGATACATCCCAATATATTTAGCAAACTAATAAAGTGGAAGGATGGAAATAGACTAATTTCTATAAAGAGAATTGGGAATGTCCTTTATGCTGTAGCAAAACAGCCTGTGAGCAGGAAAAGGAGTCAGGTTGTGATTTACTGACAGCTCTCAGTGCTCATGGTGGGCTCCCGAACAGGCATGGTCGTGGTGGAACACAGCCATAGAATGTTGAGGGTTGGGACTGACCTGAAAGTCCATCTAATCCCAAACCCCCCTGCCATGGGCAGGGACACCTCTCCCTAGACCAGGTTGCTGGAGGCCTTGTCCAACCTGCCAGGGATGGGGCAATGGGTCACAGCATGGGCCAGCCAGTAGCAACCATTCCAGGAGCCCAAGGGCCAGAAACCTGGCTGGAGGGTGTGGATGTCAGAGTTTTCAGGGAGCCAAAAGGCTGTTGTGAGGCAGGAGGCAGTGATCTCTTCCTCACATCCTGCAGTGATAAGGCAGGAAGGACAGGGGTAAGGCACAGCAGTTCCTGCAGCCTTAGAGGATTCTGCAGCTGATTCCCAGCTCTGGGAGTTCAGGACTAAAACATCAGTCCAAGAAGAAAGAACAAATGATGCAATTGTCTGGAGTGTTTTATGGGATGCCTTTACAGCCAGCTCCTGGTTCTCCAGGGTGAGGAAGGAAGTGGAGAGAAAAAAGAGTGAAGGCAAAACCCCGAGCAGAAAAGAGGCAGTGCCTGTCTGTCAAGGAGAGTGGCACCCAGCTGAGCAGGGACGTGGGGCCAGGGAGCCCCTGGGAGCCTGCCATGGTGTGAATGGGGCCCCATCCTGGCTGGCACTGCTGGTCAGGCTGGCTGTTTCAACATCTTGGCCTGCCTTCTCCAGCCCTGCTCAAGGAAGAGCTAGTGGCTGACAGAGGAACCCTCAGCACTCTCTTTCCTGGTGCCATCTCAAATGGGAGTGGCAAACTAAGCAGCCCACCCTAAAGAACCAAGATTTGATAAATGCAGGCAGCAAAACTCATGGCACATCTCGTGCCAGGCTGAGGTCTGGTGGGCAAACATGCTGCTTTGAAATTAGTGGATTCATTTTATTGGGGTGTAACAAAGCAGACTGCATCTAAAGGCTGGATTTTGAGGGGTTTTTTACTCATGAAAACCTACTAACATGGCTTGTGGTTTGACCACATCTCTGGTTTAGGCTGGTGTAAAGCCAAGGATGATGTCAAGTTGTTGGTGCAAACAGGAAAGTCAGAGGGACTGTAACTTTCAGGTAGAAAGCTCTTGAGTAGCTGAACAGTTAAAGATTGTGTTCACTATGTTTTCCTGCCTTGCAATTTCCTCATTCATAATGTATGAGTGAGATCATTAAAAGCAACATATTGGCTGATACCATCACAGCTGCTGCCTAACTTTAACACTTCATAGCAAGGAACAACATTTCTCTTATGTGTGTCTTTGGGAAGGGAAAAAAAAAGAGTTGTAGCTGTAAGAACAGGGTAAAATGTTTAATGTCATAGAAAAATCTTCACATTTTGGGCAATTGCACATTTGCACTTAAATGAATAAAAAATATTAATCTCTTTTTACAAAGCCTTTTCACCTTTTGCATCTATCACAATATGGCAACATATTTTTCCCCTGCACAAAATCAATATTACATCAACTCCCCTAATAAAAAAGCATTAACTCCTACAATGAACACAAAACTTCATCTCCAGCCAGGGAATTTTAAATTCTGCAATATTTGACTGTTTAGAAACATAATGATGATTATATTATGCCAAGAATGGGATGTGTCAGTCATATCAAACAGAGAGAAAGATGTCTTAGGGCTTCCAGGCATAAGCTCTGTGGTTGGTATTTAATTTGTAGGCTGCCCAGGGTGCAGATCTGGTTAAATACATTAAATGAAAGTGCATTTAGGTTGACAGATGGTAACTCTTTTAGCTGAAGAAAGGCACTGTCCATTTTCATGGGTAATCTGAATCTTTACAAACTTCAGGCCTACATTTTTACTTTTTACTTTTGAGGGAGAGGAATGGAAAGTATCTGCTGTATAAAGCTGACTTTTAATTTCCAAATATCCTATTTCATATTCCAACCTGAGACAGATGCTTATTATTTATAAATCATGCATCACCTCTAATAGCTCTGTTCCATCACAAATCTGAGAGTTTCAGTGAGGGAGAAGAAGAAGGCCAAGTCCAAACCACCATGAAAAATGAATTAGCTGCCTTTGAAAGAGAGGGCATTCCCTCTGGGTGTGTAGCAACAACTCTGAACTAGTCCCAGATGGTTGGTCTCACTCTGAAGCACCTCAAGTCTGAATTTGCACATCCATGCCCCACGCTGAGGTGATGCTCTCCCTCCCTGCACCCACCCTTTGCACCATTCCAACACCAGAGGCTTCCACTGGTGCACGTGGAGAACGGGGCCCCACGGGTTCATCAGTTTTAAACTTTGAGTCAAATAGCTAAAGCTGGGATGAAAGACTTTCCTTCCGTTGCAAATTCATAATTCATTCTAAGTGTGGCACACGAAGCAGAGGCAATAACGTGGTCCTTTCTGAAAATCTTCGTTCAGGGTTTTAATTGTGTCTCAGAGGAATAAATGCAGGAGGGTTGCCTTCCTCCCTCCCACGCCCCCTCTTCCTCTGATAACAGCTTGGTTTTTGCTACCATCACTTATGTCTTTTATGATTTCCAGCCTCTGACAGAAGTGCTCCACTACCCTTTCCTGTTCAATAATGAATGGACACATTTGAGGCTGCACATATTTGCACTTATGAGCTCATCCAGGCAAAAGATATAAGAAATGTGACTTATCTAAACACCAAAAGCAGCCAAGGGATCAAGTAAATCACACAACCCCCATTGCTATTCCTTTTCCCTGCCTCCTTGGTGCAGTACCTAAGAGAAAGATTACAGTCTTGCATCACATTTTCTGCTATTTCTTCCCAAACTGCTGCAACAAAGACCTCAGGGAAGTTACACCGGGTGTGCCCAGTGGTTGCATCTCAGCTTCTCACCTTTTACAGCCAGTGGAGAGCAACTGGCATTTCTGGCATGCAGTTTATTTAATTATAAGGAAGATGCCCAGAAGAGGCCAGCTGAAGCTCTGTCCCTGGGAGTCCCTGTTTCCCTCCTGGGAGCTGTGGCCACACTACAGCTGAGTGAGCAGGAGGTCTCTAAAGGAGACATAAGACAGCGCTTGTGAGCTTGTCCAGAGCCTCCAAAGGATACCCAATCTTGAATTTCCTTGTCAAGGCTGATTGGGCATGGAATAATTCCTCTTTGAGTAACCACTGAAGTGAAAATTTAGTTTAGCAGGTAACAAGGAGTAGGCACGGAGTGTAGTTGGAAGGGTGCACTCAGAGTTCCTCTTTGGGGCCACTGGAAAGCTGCAAAACAACCGAGTGCAGCCTCTGGAGGAGGGCAGGCTCTCCTGTGGTTAAAGCCAGGCTTATGCCAGAGGGAGCATTTTCTAAAAGCTGTCATAACTTTAGGTGCTCTTAAAATTCTCACTAATCCCTAGGGTTGCTAAAAGACCGAATCAGTGAAAAATCAGGTGTCCACCTGAGGGCTTCTTCCATTCAAAGCACAGAGTTCACTCTTATAAAACACAACCAAGAAAAACGCTTTTTCCTTTCATTACTGTCTAGACTTTTATCTGATAGTCTTAAAGGATGCACCTCCAAAGCAGGAGAATCAGGACCAATTCTTCTTTTCACCTGAGGTGAACCAAGCCCCTCTTTTCCACCTCACAGGCAGGAACCCAAAATCCCAGAACCTGAATGTGAGGAAGTGCTGGCTGTCAGCTGAGACACTCATCAGTAAGTCAGGGATGTTGGTGTGTACTTGCTTGGGCAGAAGGAGGAATTAATTAGTGGAGATCCCTCACCTAGAGAGTGGATTAACCACTAGCCTACACCAGGAAGGGAGCAGACAACATTGGGAGCTCAGGATGGCCGTGTGTGCCAGGTCTGCCCAGCAAATGTTGCCCAGCCCTGAGGGGGGTCTGAGGCAAAAACTGGGTTTGAATCCACATGGGCCTTTGGCATACAAGAGACACCATGCTGATGAGCTCTGTCAGCATCTTCCTGAAGGATTCTTTTCATGGCATTCAGCCAGTTTGAAGTTTTACAAGGGGGACGCCTTTGGGGGCCAGACGTGTTGGGGTGCAGAGCCACAGGAGTTCTTTCTGTGCTTTGTCTCCATCCCTATGCTTCATTTCCATCAGCTCCACATCTAGCTTTCACTCCCAGTCCTGGAGGTGACTCGCTCCTTAGAGAAACAGGAGGAATTTAGCACTGTAGATCATGTACGAGCTGTTGCCACAAATGCCCTCAGAAATAAACCCAGACATTTGGGAGAGTAATGCTCAACATCCACGTGCCATGTGGCTTTAGGTTTGTAAAGTGAGAGCTTTAGAAACAGCTTTTGTTCAATCAAAAAAGAAAATGAATTATATCCACTGGAAAAGAATAATGAAATATTCTGCCCCTGGACTGCCATTTGCATTCCAAATTTTCTTTGGGAAGGAATCTTTTACAGGCAAGGCTGAAATCTCCCCAAACTGGGAACCACTGGCACAATGTGCATGTAGTTTCTGTAGTGCCAGTGGGCACTGCTGTGGAAAAACATGGCTGGTATTCATGCAAAAGTCCTCCTTTTTCTCTTCCCTCACTCAGGCAAGCATCAGGAGAGCTTGAAATGTAAAACACATTCCTATGTGACGATGAAAGAAAAATCACTTCGAAGAAGACAAGGAGAAATTGAAGTTACTCACTCAAACAGGTCAGGCTGACAAATTGCTTCTGCTGTCTTCATTCATCCACATAATGGCTCCCCCATTCCCTGGCCAGTTATAGAAGAATAATTATCTCTTTCAGATCAGCTGCCTTGGCTTCATCATAAATCATTTCTTTCCTCCCCTCTTGCAATACCGCTGCCTCCTTCCCATTTTTATCAACATTTTTTTTCCCACAAGCCTTTCAAAGTCCAGCTTTTGATTGACTAAACTCATCTTATGACCAAAAACCTCCCATGAACTCACCATTTTTGTCACTCAACCCAAAATCCTTCTTTTCCAGCCATGTGCCTGCCTGTGATGAGTTCCTAGAGCTCAAATGAGAACAAGCTGGTCATGTGACATAAAGGAAAACATGAGATGAATAAAATTGAGCCATGCCTGAACCTGCAAGGAGAACTTGTTGTCTTTTCAAAGCTCCACACAAACCTCACACTGCTAATAAAGCCATGGCTCTTTGAGAAAAGCATTTCTGCTTATGTGTATTCCCATTAAAGACGCAGAAGCCCCTGCAGAATGAGGCAGGTGGGAACAGCCACACCCGAGGAATCATCATGCCAGTTTAAGTTCATTGCTGGGTGTTGGCAGGGCACTTGGATGCCATCTAGTTTGGGATGGACTTGTCCTAGATGGGCTGAACCCTATTAATTAGTGGAGCAGGAAATGAAGCCTGCTCCTTCCTCCTGCAGGACAGATGCTGTGTCAGAACCAAAACCAGCTCTCTGCTTCTCTTTTTGTCTTGGATCCCCTTGGCACTAGTCAGTCCCACACCCTGCACCACCCAGCAATCCTCTGCTTCTGCCATCCCAAACTGTTCAGTGCTGGCAGAGAGATGCTTTGACCTCCTCCTTGTGGCTGCTTTAATTTACCCAGCTGACTGACACCTTCCCACTCTCACTGCTCACCTCTCAGTGCCATCAGCCTCAGACCTCCAGCAGCCAAATCATGGCTGTGCTGGAGCCAATGACAAAAATCACATACTCCCAGAAAGCCCCAGTTTCACTGGAGCTGTTATCAGAACAAATAGCCAGAGGGCTGATGCCCCAGTGATGGACAGAGTGCCTTCATGCTGAAATGCCTTTTTGTGCACAGTCCATTGGCTTCGTATGATTCCATAATAAAAGCTCTTAGCCATTTTTCTGTCTACTATTGTGTGAAGTTTTCTAGTATTATTACAGTATCTTGGCTACTTTAAAGTTTCAAAAGGTCTTTTTAATGCATTAAATGGGCTGGTCAAAATTCTGTAATTTGCTGACAAGAAACAAGGGGAAAAATATCCAGAGCAGCCACTGTGGATTTCCCTTCTTTTCTCTGTTTTTTTCTCATTCAGGTTTTCTGGAATACATGTGGCAAAGCCTCCCTTCCCGACGAAACTGGATAGAGCAAGAGCTCTTAGGGGTCCTGGTGAAAATAATGCTGGATGTTCTCAGCAGAAAACTCTAACAGTCATTTAAAACCCAAAAGGCCAAATGGCCCAGTGGCATTTTTTTCTCTTCTTTTATTTAAACATTCTGATTCTCAAAAATGTAATAAAACAAGCTTGACACCCTACTTGGGCAATAAAAATAAGCTCCCACTACTGAGTTATGAGTGCCTGAAAATAAATTAAGGCAGACATGTATTACCCTCTACAGTGACAACAGTCCACAGACAGTATTTAGGGTGAAGTTTTTTTAAGGCCAGGTGCTGCAACCCTTAATCTGTGAGTTTTGGGGATTTCTGTGTTTTTTAAGGTCCTGATGCAAAGCCCTTTGTTTATGGTGTGCAAGGCCCTGGTTGACAGTAAAACACTGCTCACATGAGGCACAGCTGGCAGCCTCCAGAAGGGCTTTGAACGGAAGAGAGAAGGAAACAAGCACTCCAAACCGGAGCTGATGGATGGTGCCAAATGCATTTGCAGCACCTTGGCTTGCTTTTCTCTCTCTGATTTGTCACGGCCTATTTCCATGGGGTGTGGTGGGGGCAGAGTGGGCTGAACCAGCACCAGGCTGCAATCAAGTGGTGCTCACCCATTTCCTTGGTGTCTTGGTTTGAGCAGACAGGATCTGCTAAGGAAGGCGGGAGCCTCCCCTGAGATGGAAAATGTAAACCTCCTCCCTCTGAATTACTATAATTTTGAAATTAAGGGGCTCTCAGGCAAAGATATGGGAACAGAAATAACAGTTCCTAACTAGTAAAATTAAAAATACAAATGCAATAGTACAAAAAAAAAAAAGAAAAATCCACTGACTGAGTCAGAATGCAACCTGCCCCCCGTGTGTCAGGGTGTTGGTGGCAGTGCCATTCCATGGTGGCTGAGCCCTCCAGCAGTGCCAGGGGTGGCTCTGCTGGAGCTGGGATCCTGTAGAAGGGTGCAGTTTTCCTCTGAAGGTTCAGTAGTGGTGTAGATGGGCCTGGTCTTCCTCTGGAAATCCAGTGAAGAAGAAAGCTGCTCCTTTGAAAATCCAGTAGGAAAAGGCTGACTATGCTGTTCCAAATTTCAGATGATATCCATGAAGGAATGTGTGGCTCCTCCCCTGGGCAGAGCCTCTCCCCATGGATGATGGAATTTTCTCAGCCATGCAGGGACACTCAGTGGCCATGGACAGCAGAGATCTCCTGAAAGGAGGATTGGCTGTGGGAGAGATAAAGAAAAAACTGCCCAGTGAACAGAAGATAACTGCCCCAGCTCTGACAGATGGCAAATAGAATACACACCCCCACTAACATCTTTCAACCTAAGACACTTGGAAAGCCTGGGATGATTGCTGCTGTGGGGAGAGGGATCCACGTGGACTTTGGGAAGAAGTAGTGAGCTAAGAGTTTAATAACTCATGCAATAAGCTCCTCAACATTATATGCAGGTTTTGGATGTGCATATTTCATGCTACCTCCTTCCTTCCTCCCTTCCCCAGTCCCTGCCTCACTTAATTAGATGTCCCCAGTGAGAACAACAGGTAGATTCATTGTGCTTGCAGCTAAGGCAGGAGTAATTACATTAGTCCTTTTCCTTGTCACCAGAACATATATTCTAGCCAGTAAGTCATACATGAGAGATAAATCATGACGGATATTGCCATGTTCCATCCCTCCATGTTCCTTTCCTCCATTGTCTCTCTCCCTTGCATCAGGAAGAGCACAGGCAGCTCTACTGCTGCCTTCAGACACAGCACAGCCGGGGTACTTCTCCCATCTCCCTGGGTTTTCTGAAAGAGTAGATTTCTCCAAATTTATTTCAGCTACCTGTGAGGTAGCCTCAGTGTGGCTAGAGAGCTTGAAGCTCCTACTTGTCTTTCTGCCCACCTCGCACACTTCTCATGGCAGCTGCCAGTTCTCCAGATGTCCCTGTGTTTTTCCCTGTAAGGGACATGCCACCTGCCAGTGTGACTGTCTGCCTGCAGGAACTTTTCAGGTGATGTGTTCAGACCCCAAGGCCACCATGGATCATGCAAAGTGAATGCTGGGGTGGCCACGGCCTCATAGCAAACAGGCCCAGACCTTTCCTTGCTGTGGGGGATCAGGATCAGGCCTTGGAAAGCCAGGCTTTACTGAATGTAAACTGATGCATGATTTCTGAAATAGAGAAATGGCTCAGACACTTGGTGAGGCAGAGCAGAAATAAAAAGGATTTATAGCCCCATCTCTCTCTCTGCCCACTACATCCTTCTTTCCAGGCTTGCACTCAGCCGAGTCCCTCTGGCCCCTAGGAAGTGCTTTCCCTGGCATCCCCTGACCCTGCTGCTGCAGAAAACATGAGACTTGCTACATGATCTTAGAGCCTTTAGTTATTCAGGATTACAGCTCTGCTCCTGGCTACTGTCTCCATCTGGAGAGCTGAGATGTGCAGCAGTCTTGTGAGAGACACACAGCTTACGGCAATTGTTGGGGCCCTGGCATGACTTCCAGCAAAAAATGCCCATCTCCATCAACTAGGGATTTAGGCCTCCAGACTGAGGTACTCTGAATTAAAATTCAAATTTGTGCCAAGAGCAGAGGAGAAACATCCAAAAAAGGGGACAAACACTGTGGTTTCACATCTAGGGTTGGTTCTACCTCTTCTGCACAAAGCCAGTGGGTGAGACAACACAAACAGTCCACAGGAATTGGTAAATTTGGCTGTAGGGTAAATTCAATACCCAACATGAGCACAGCCAATTACAGATGAAGGCGTTTAATGGCTAAGGAGATGTTAATTAGGGTACAGCCAAAAATTTGATGTTTGGATTTTGTGGGTCCTTTAAAAATGTCTCACAGAGTGGTCCTGAATGCAAAATTGGACAGAACTTGCCATATTCACAGGCAGGGACAGGTCTCTGACCCCAGGAGATGCTATCCTGCTCCCTGGCTCTCCTAACTATGTCAGGGGATGGCTCTCAAACCTTTATAACTCTTTCTGTATGAATTCCTGATGCCACAGACTCTGATTTTGTAGTTTATCTGCAAGGAAGAGATTAAACATCCACTGCATTTTTATTAGAAAATTGTCAGTTCCAATTTTTAGCAGTAATATTGAGATCTAACTTGCAGTTTTTAAAATGCTTGAATGGGGATGGGTTGAGGAACATAAAGCTGCAGCACAAGGCCACATCAGAATATCTGCACTTCTTAGTGTGTCTGAGGAACAAGGGTACAGCTTTGGGTGTGTGAAAGAGGTGATCTACAGCTCAAACCAAGTAGCCATGCTTGGAGATAAAAGACTTGTCCAATAAGAGATAAATAAATAAATAAATCTGTCTAATCCAAAACAATAACAAAAAACAAGTGATTTTGTTTACCAAGGTTTGCTAACCAATTTCACCCCATGACCTACAAAACAAAGCTCGTATTTAAAATCCAATTCTCTGCTCTGCTGCAAAAGAACAATTAGGAAATAACTCTGCAATAGCATTGGATGTACCAGACTGAGACATATGCTCTTAATCACAGATAACAACAATATTTATGGGAGGGTGGGTGTTGATATAAATTGCCCTATTAAAAAAAAACACGACCAAAAAAAACCATTCTGTTTAGGGAGTTAGTGAGAGGGGAGTATAAATAGGATTTGAAAGAAAACCACCAATAGTTTAGCTAATGCTTTTGTACAAAGAATGAACCAGAGCCAAGCCAGATACATTTGTGAAATCTGGGCCATGTGGAATTAGACATAGTGCTGATAAAACTGCAGAAATGTCTAGCAGCTGCAAGAGAGACTGGGTGGTGTACAAGATGCTGGATCTTCACATGGTAAGACAGCAGATAAGGTGGCCTTCCTACTTACAGCTGGAGATGGAAAGGAAATACATTCTTATTCCCCTTTTACATGTGAAGAGCTGATGGGTGAAGAGGTGATGCTGTTTCTTTAAGTGGGTTGAAGCCTCTTCTCTGGGTTTTAGGAAATAGTATAGCTCAAGCCCATGCTTTTAATTACTTTTCCCTCCAAAATACAGTTCCAGTTAGCACAGCACGAACTCCGACAGAGCTCAAGGGGTATTTGGACAATGTTCTCAGACACATGGTGTGATTCTTTGGGTGTCCCGTGCAAGGCCAGGAGCTGGACTTTGATGAACTTTGTGAGTTCTTTCCAGCTCAGGATTTTCTGTGATTCTATGGGATGTCTCTCAGTTTGGAGACTCGAACTGTGGTGGGCAAGGCTGGGAGAGGCTCTCTGGAGCAGGCTGGACCATGCCAGGAACCAAGTGAGAACATGTTGTTTGAAGTGCCCTGTCATTGTCATCTTGGCGCACACAGTTCCTTTATCAGTATTTGAAACATCTTACAACAGACTAAGCCCCAAATCAACAGCCAGCAGGAGGCTGCTGATATTCCTCAACAGACCCTCATGATGCTGCTTTTATGAAGGAAAGAAAGATAAAACATAGCATTTTGCCTGGAGCAAGACTACAGACTTTGGTGTCTGGCCCATAACTGTCAGCAAAGGGGAGATGTTAAACTGAGCCCTGCTCCCACCTAGCTTGGGTGAGGGTGCTTACATGTTTCATCGTGCCACTTTCATATTTTATTTAACTGAGAAGTCCATAAAGTCCCTTTAAATAGAAGCAATTATTTTAATAATTTATCCAAGAGTAATTTCTGTTTCGTTCCTGAGCCTGCCCGCCGCTGGGAGCTGGTACAGTGCACGTGCTGCAGGGTACCAGGAAGCTCAGAAGGCACACAAACCCCCACGTGCCCATGCCAGGCTTGTTTCTGGGCTCCTTCCAGAGCCTGAAGTCTCCCCTGACCTTGGGAGCAAACCCTTGTGAGGTTTGCTGCAGGCCCAGATGGGTCTGAGGGGTGGCCTGGCCCATCTCTCTGGAGCACAGGGATGTGGAGCAGAGGCTGCCCCTGGCTCAGCGCCCACCCAGCAGCTGCACCGACGTCCAGGAGCACAGGGAGAGCAGCTGGGAGCCAGCGAGCAGGGACGGGCATGGATGGGGAGCTGCTCTTTGCAGAGCTGGGTGGAAACAGCCAGGCCCAGGCGTGCAGCCTGGTGCGGCGTTTCTCTCGCCCGCCCGCGTGGCGTTTCCCGGTCGGCTGCGGAGCGGCTGCACCAGCACACTGGGGTCAGGGACTCGGCAGCACAGCAGAGAGAAACAGCCAGGGGCGTGGTTTGGCTAGCTAGAAACAGCCAGGTGCGTGGTTTGGCTAGCTAGAAACAGCCCGGTGCGTGGTTTGGCTAGC
>VWZV01008850.1:98287-123838 GCA_013397155.1 Irena cyanogastra
TGGACAAAGGGGCTCAGGGAAGGATCCACCGTGGGAAGGGCAGGGGGTACACAGGGGCAAACCATTTTATAACTAATTAACACAGAAATACCTTAATAAAATAGAACAATCAAATAAACTCGAAAAACAGAATGCCACAGCCTGGCTAGCTAAAGCTGATGGTGGGGAAGGCTGTGTTTGCCAGGGTAACAGCCCCGTTGTAGGAACCAATTAGCCAGCGCTTTCAATGGCTGCGATAGCACACAGTGCAAAAACAATTAACCACGGAAGTCAAATTTGCCAATTCTGGGCCCTCAGTCCTGTGCCTCTTCCTTGAACAAACAGAGCTTTTAGTGTCATGTTAATTCTGCACAGCTTGGGGTTATAAAGTACTCATTGTGTGCTGTCTGGCAGAAAAAAAAGAAAAGACTAAGGAAGAGGAATTTTTATTGCTGTGTCATGGTTTGTGCTGAAACCTGACACTGTTACCAAAGAGCAACTTTTCTAGGTATTTTCTACAATCAGATGAAGAATGTAAACATTCTTTTAGCATTGGCTCCAGCTGAAAAACCTATCTGTGCTGATTGGACCTGAATCTTCATTTTAGCTGTGAAAATAAGACACTCTTAAGACAAATAGATATTTTACTTCAGGATAGAATGTAATAGTATTCACCATCTTATAATTTATCTTGCTAAAGGCCAAAAAATGCAGATTTTGTTAGGTCTTGAAGAACTGTGCATAATCCAGAATGCTCCAAGGAATAGACACACAGCATTACTTCTGCCCCATTCATGATCTTGAATAGATAGATCTTCCTTTTGCATTGCTTCTTACTTAGAAGTCAAAGAAAAGGCTTATTTTCAGCTAATTAGACTCCCAGAGATTGCCTCAACTCTTCAAGAACTACTAACACATTTTTTTTACATCTTTCTTCTTCAATCACAGAGAAAGCCTCTGTGCCACACTTGTTTTTTCTCTCTTGAAGTGATTATTGAAACATCTAATGATTTTTCTCCTTTGCTTGTTGAAAAATCTTTTGTAAGATTATGATAAACAGGCTTGTAAATTAAGCAGATGATCAGACATCTGCATTCCAGAAGGTGAGTGGCAAAGTGTTTTCCCAAATGGCTTGATCACTGTGAGAACAAAAATATTTGTTTATGGTGTATCTTGAAAAGACTTAGTGTTTTCCCAGTGTCCTGCACAAAAAAAACCCTGTGTGCTCCTTGGTGAAAGCTCTTGATAAGAGTTTGGGGATGGAAGAAGGGCTGGGAAGGTGGAAACCTGGCCTCTCAAGACAGTGCTACAGGACTTGCTATTACAGCACTGGAACAATAATAATTGGGTACCCTCAGAGTGGGCTGTGCTTGTGGCATCACATCACTGATGCTGAGAGCTCACACAGCAAGGGTGAATGGACAGATGTCACCTTTTGGAAGTTGCTTAGGCCTTGTAACACCTCATGCTGCTTAAATTTTATGTCATTTACAGCTTTATCTGGTTTCAGGACCATTTTGTGTAATACACTTCAGAAGTAGCTACATTCATTTCTAACGTGCCTTTCAAACCCTGGTCCCCAAGGGCCTGCACCCTGCAGTCTGCTGAGGGATGAAGTCTTGGCTCTGACACTTTTGATGTCCCTGCTCATGGTTTTTAAAGATGAGCTTTAGCAAATAAAGTTGCAGCCACCTGAGGTACTGCCAGCTTCTGCCACTTGCTTCCCCTAGCTGCTGGCCAAGCTGGCCCAAAGCTGGATGGGAGGCTGGCTTGTGGATCCTCTGTTTGGGGCTTCAGCAGCAGCACAGTCTCCATCACCCCTGCCTGAGGCACAGACCCCTGGCAGAGGAGGGAGGCCGATGCTGAGAGTGAGGGGATCTACCTCTGCTGAAACCATCAGGACTCGTCTGCCAGAACATGGTGTCATTTTGGCATTGCAGGGCTCAGCACAGCAAGGCTCAAACACTGCTTCAGCTCTGGGCTGTGAGAGACATGCCTGAGCTCATGCAGCAAGTCAGCAGCACCCTGCAGGAGAAAGACAAATCTCCTGACTCCCAGCCCAGTGCTCCATCCAAAGCCTGGCTTTGTTTTGTACCCAAAAGCATAGCTATTTGTATTCAGTGAAATAAATTGCATTATACATGTCTCTTTTTAAAAAGAACATCTGAACTCCTATTCATAAGCATATGATTGCCCTTTTATTCTTCCATTTGTATTTCTTTCTCCCTGAGTTTGTCCTTAACACTTTAAAATGAATGGTAAGATCTCATTTCATTAAGATGGTAGCAAAGGTAACTAATGGAACAGTCTGGCCAAATAAAGGCTGTGGAAAACATCCAGAACATTCAGGACATTAACATTGCCAACACAGTAGTATAAGAAAGTAGGATGGGAGCCAGATTGGTCAAGTTTCTCACTTGTTCTTTGTTTTAAAATGCTTGAAGGTGGAACTTTGACACAGGTTGGAGGGAGCCATAGTAGAGCAATGTGTCTCTGTAGTGAGCTAAACCTGCGGGAAGGCTGTTCCTGCCACCACTGCAAGTCTCTCCCAGCAGACATCAGCATCTTTTATCACACCACCTGAGCTGCATCCTTCTGGTTTCCTGGTCCTGTGGAGATTCAGCTGAAGTGCAGGAGCCTGCAGGGCCCCTCCAGATCATTCAGTTTTGCTTGTCTGTGTTTGCTGCACAAAGACTTGTAGCTCTGCTCCTACTTCCTTTCCTCTGCAGTGTTTATACAGAAGATTCCCAGTAGCAATAATCTCCAACTTTTTATAGGTTCTGCCATGCACAGGGTGACTCAGTCTGCAGCTTCTTGGTAATTTTGCTCAGATAAAGAAAACCCACAGCAGTCGTGGAGCACCTCAGGTCTCCACTGCAGCCTCCCCTCCTGGATCCAGGTGCAGGCAAGCTCCAACAGCGTGTACGACATTAAGCATGAGAAGCACTTCTTTGGTGTCTAAACATGCTTAGTTCCTCCTGCCTGGCAAAGGCCAAAAGGAGACCCAAAGTGGCACTGGGCAGCTTGTCAGGCTGCATGCAAAAGCCCTGGGGGCTGCTGCTCGTGCTTGCATTTATGGATGCTCATCTCTTGTCAAGAGACACAGTTGAAGGGTTGCTGTGTCTCTAAGGTGTAGCTGCACTGTCTGCATGTCATGTGTGGCAGCAGGGTATTCTGGATCCCTTTTTTTCTGTTTCCCATCCAGGCTTGGTATCCATCATTTTTTGGGCGCTGCTTTCAGGCTGGCTCAGTAGGAAAATTGGAACAAGCAGGAAGAAATGGTGGTAATCTGGCCTGTGGTCAGTCTCCTCTCTCAAATGTGGTTTGATCCTTGAGATGAACAAATAATACCTTAAATACCTAGTTCTACCATAAAGTACCATCCTAGGCCAGATTTTTTCTCTGTCACATGCCAAAATGAGGTGATGGTGATGGGCTCCATGACACCAGTCACATTCTGCCCTTAGAGCAATGCTGCATCCCCTGAGGCAAGCCAGGTGAATGCTTTTCAGAGACTTGTGCACCGTTTCTGGATTAGGAACCAACATTTTCTCCACATACGACCTAAAGAGGGAAGCAAAGAAAGCCCTAAATGTGCAATACAGATGCCAACAACATCTCTTTGAGCATGAGGAGCTTGAGGGAGTGCCATTACTGCCAGTGGAGCTCTCCCAGCTGATGTGGTCCTCTCTTTCCATGATGCCTGAGTACAAAACCATGTGGAAAGGGATAGCATTGAAGACTGCCACCACAGCCCTTTACTGCTGGGCTTTGGCCACCACTGTGGCCATAATAATAATAATGAACAATAATAATAACAATAACAATAATAATAAATTAACAAAATTGTAACTCACAGTAACAGCATGTATTGATGGGAATGGTTTTTATTTTGGTCAATATTTCAATGAGGTTCCTAACCTCTGGTGGGATTGCAGGTCAGGGATGGGTTGGGCTGATGCAGAGAAGAAAGGAACATTGCTGAGCCTTAATTGATGCTTTATTGGGCTGCACTACCAGAAGCTTCTGCTTGCAAAAATCAAATGTTAGATCTCTGTCTCTCAGGGTTTTATTTTGCTAGTACCTATGGGAACCAGCTGGGCTGGCTGCCTAGAGAAAAGACAAAGCAGGCTAGTCAGGAAGTTTGTGGTGATTTAAGCTAGATAATGATTAGTGATTCACATTTGTCTGAATAATAAAATAAGTACAGAGAATGGGAGCAGTTTCTAGTGTATTCCTTTGTTGCTTCCCAAGCAAAAAGGCAGCTGCTGTGTATAAGGTAAGGCTGAGAATTTTCCCACCGTGGCAGACCTGGTTTATTGCAAAGAAGAGAGCAATACCTCGGAGAGAGAAAAATGTACAGTGCTGTCAACGTTAAAAATCCTGCACTGAGGACGTTTGTGTTGGTGAATTCATTGGGAGGGGGAGAAAAAGGTAACTTTTTATTTGAAACATAAACAAGAAATGTTCTCTCAAGGGCAAGTGGCAGGCTGAAAAATTTGGAACAAGACCCCATGGGCATGCTCCAGCAGTGGGATAGCTGCAAGAGTTTAACACATAAAACCCTGCTCTGGAGGGACAGGGCTGGTGCAATTTGCTCTCTAGATACAGCCCTACAGCACTGCTGCTAGTCTGGGTCAAGAGATGGGCAGCCTCTCATTATCTCTTTTCTCTGCTAGAATTCAGTCAATTATGGGCAAATTCTGAGAAAAAGTCATTTGCTGGGCTTTATTGTGAATCTTTTGAAATGTGCTGCCTTGTTTCAGTGAATGAAAGTACCATGCTTTGACACCTGAAGCTTTATTTCCTGCTTTGAAAGCAGAGTGGGTCATTTTTCAGCAGACAGTATCTTCTTCAAAAGACTATTGTACTGCAGAATTAAATACCCTGCCTCAGGAAACAGCATTAGAGACTCTGAACTTCTCAAGTGACTTCATAAAATTTGGAGGTTAGGAAAAGAGAGACTTGTTGGTTTTCAGCCTGGCTTGAGGAAAAACAGAATCAGAAAAGTTCTATAACAGAATCAGGAAAGTTCTGGAATCAGACTGAGGTTGGAGGAGACCTCCCTTGCGGGCTGATACAATTTCTGGTAGAGCCAGGATGTTCCACCAAAGAGACTTTTGGGTCAGACCTGAAGCTTCTTTCTCTTAGTGGCCAGAGGCACCCTGCTATTGAGGCTGGTTATGTCACATCCAGCTGATCTAAAGAGCACCATGAGCTTTTTTGGAAGTCACTTTGTCATTTGTTTCCAACCTCGTTTACAGAGCTCTATGAGACACTGCATGTTTTCATATGGCTCAAATAGCCTCTAGCTTTCTTTTCATATCTGTGATTGCCCTTCTTGATATCTTCTTTCCTTTCCAATTATGAGTTTGGACGTATCATCTCCTGCATTTATTTCTCTACTTTCCCTTTTCCTTCCTCTCTGTCCTTACCACCAACTTCTGTCCTCTTTTCATACTTTTTCCCTGCTTTGGGATTTCTCACCAGAAGTCACCGATCATGCAAAGAAGATTTGTCCAAGCCTGGGATTTTGCTGCACAGTCAGAGCGGACTCTAAGTGTCTAAGAGAGATAAATCATAATGGCAAATAGCTGCAGTATTCTAGTTCTGTTCACACAGCTCTTAAAATAGAAAGAAAGGACTCTTTGTAGGCTGCAGTTCAGCTATTTGTCTGATGCCATGCTAGGAGGACATGTGACTCATGAGCCCAGTCGGATTTAGCCACAGCGTTTAGAGATGCCACCATGCTGAACTGCCTGCCCTCCCCTTTGACCAGTGGTTATTGTCCTTGTACCAGAAATAGAATTAAATGGATGTCCTCATCTCAACCTCCCCGTGTTTGTCACCATCCACAGTACCAGCTCAGGACACTGGTGATGACAGGTTTGCTGTAAAGAACTGCTCTGCCAGTTGAGGAAAACCTGCTTTGTTTCTGCTGCGAGGTCTCTAACTCAGAGATGCAGATGGAGATGCAGAGGGCACTTGGGATTATGTGGGTTTGACTCTCACCTGCACAGGGTAGCCCATACAACAAAAAAGTATGACTTACCAGGAGCTTTCTGGGCATTTTTTTGCATCTCTGCAGTCAGCAGAGTACTGAGGGAAGCAAGTCCTCATGAAATATAGGTGCAAGCTTCCTGCATCCACCTGGAGTCTTCTGTGTGGAGGGCAGAGGGCAGAATGGAAATGCATTTTGAATGTGAATTGGACTTCGAGATGATGATTGAATTTTTTATTGCATCCCCACGTGTGCAGCATTGTAGGTGTCAGAACTGAATGGCAAGATGTTGTTTGCAGCACCTGCAGAATCATGCATGAACAGGCTCATGGGGGTGGCATAAGCAGGGCTGCCAGCCCTGGCTAGGGGCAGACAAGGGGTGCATGCCTCTGCATGGTCTTTCTTTTTCCAGTACTGTGAATCCAACAACTTCCTGCAGCACTGAATTCTCTCTGCATTCAGCCTGACATAGATAAGAAAAACAGACATTAATTTGGGTCACAGAGAATAAATCATTCCAGGGTAGAATGTAACTTAAGCTACATAAGAAATAAGGCTTCAGTCCGAATATGAGTGAAAAAGTTTTTTAATTTGTCCAAGGTGGGTTGGGCAAGCTGATATCTTGACCCCGTCCATCCACCTCAAGCAGAGTCTGTGCTGGACACGAGCCCTGTCTGTCTGCCTGGCCTGCAGATTCTCACTGAACTCACAGGATTTGTCTCGAGCACAGGACTGGGACAAGCTGGTGTCACCCCCAGCACTGGGAATCACCGTGCTATGGAGCCTGGAAAGGGTGAGGAGCCTCTCCCCTGCTGGATCAGTCTGTCCCCATAACCATGGGAGCTCAGAGGATGTGGGAGCTGGATGCCTTGTGCAGCAAGAAGGGGACTGAGGGGGTGCCCAGCACATGTCAGCTGGCTGCAGATGAGCCATCTGTTGCTAATGACTTCCCCAGACTATTGCTGTGCTTTGGGTCTGAACTTCCAACCCAGAGATGAAAGCCCCTTCACTTACTGGGCTATAAGTTGTCCAAACCACCAGTTTGGTTCTTAAGTGGAATTTATGGGAAGGCAGAGCTGGAGCTTATAACTGGGAGGAACCTCACAAAAAAGATTAATAAACAGTGGAGGGGAGGGCTTGGGAGGGCGTGAGATCTGGACAGTTCATGCACCCAGGCTGTTGTCACAAACTCTGACAAACAGCTGGCCCAGGGCAGAAAGTACCACAGGGCCTCTGTTTTAGCCCAAGATTATTTGGTTCTTTTCTGAAGAGCAATTTTCAACAAAGGGGAACTCTTCAGTGTTTCAGTTCTGCATTTCCATCCAAAGCCATTGCACAGCCTGGATTGGCTCTGCTGTGAGAAGTCCACCAAGGTAACACAGCAAGGAATTTCACTGTGACATGCTTTAGCACAAGACTTGGATGTTCACCCTCAGGTTAAAAGCCACATTATTTATGGGAGAAAAGATTCCAGTGCAGTTTCTAGGGTTACCTCCCTACAATTTATGCCTCTTTGCCATTCATCAGATCCCTTCTTCTCTGTGCATAAGTAGGCTCCTTATTTACAGAATATGCAGTGTATGCTCCAAACAGCAGGAGGAGGGGGCTGAAATGGGGTTTACCAGTGACTTACCCACTCTGCAGATGTTTTATATGAGACTGATCTTTCCCATCCAGTGAAATATGCTCAAGTGAGCAGAAGGTATCTGCTCACTAGGGACACTACTTAGATGCTGAGCCTGCCAGAGATACATGCACACACCCCAGATGCTGTGACACTCAATGCAACCAAATGTTTTGGAGGTGGGAAGGTGTTTGTTCAAATACTGCAGGATAAAGGGGTCTTTTCAGCTCTTTGGGACCGTGGTGGTTATTTTCAGTGGCTCTTTTTCTTACATTTCTGTTTAAGCACCAGAAGAAAGCTGCTTGAGTTGCCACCTAAGAGGAATAAATAGCATGAAGAGCCATTTCACAGAGGACTTGGGTAACCTGGTCAGCCTCATGTGTTTTGGATGGCTGCTGTGTTTTAGCTGTCATGTTGCAACCCTGTTTTCTCTATACTTGAATGATCCACGGTGCTCTCCACCAGGACAGCCTTTGAGGGTGGGATTGATGGGCACAGGCAGCTCCTGATAGCTGAAAGTTTTATCCAAAGCTTGTTGACCCAGGGGAAAGATCCCTGCTTGTTGGTCACACTGCCATCCCTCACACTCAATGTGGACACAACCTCTTGTCCATCTTCACAGCTGATTATTTTTCAACCAGGGGCAGCAGCTAATATTAGTGATATTTTGTGGTGTAGGATGTGCCTGATGTGCTGGGAAAACAGGGTTATTCAGCACACAATCCATATAGATTTTCAGCAGCTTTTCTCAGCATTAGCCAGGCTCATGCATCATTGATTTCTCGAGTGCTCTGGAAAACATAACAGTACCATAACAGAAATAGTTGGTCCATCAGGCTCTCTCAGAGTGGCAGGGCATTGTTTTCAGACCATTAGAGCTGGTGGGTGCTGTAGCTGTGTTGTAAGACCACAGAAGCTCCACATCTCCACCAAAGTGTTTACATGGCTGCTACAGACAGGGCACAGCCATCTGTAGTGTTAGTGCAAGTGCTTTTCCATTCCTTGCATAAATTAGGAGAAACATATTATTTTGTCAACTGCTGTTTGTACAAGTTTCGGCAGAGGATCGCAGTTAAAATACATATATATTTATTTTTTAATGCATGTGAAGTGAAAAGTAAGGGTTGGGGCAAAAATTCAACTCCAGAGCTATTTTTCAGATTGCAGGGGGAAAACACATAATTTTACCAGCAATGAAGAGAATCCCTGGAGTTAATTATCATGGCACTTTCCCATAGCTGGAGTGAAGCTCTGTGTGTCAGCACTTCTGCTCCTCTCAGGGCTCCACAAATGGTGCCATTGTAAGTGCCAAGACACACACAAAACCAAGATTCAAGGGGAAATCATTCTTAGAGTTGTAATTTTGGAATGAAATGAATACCGAAACGTTGGCCACTTTAATGAAGTTTTCTCCTCGTTGGCATCCAAAAAGATCTGCACTGGATAACGTGGAGGTTAGCAAGCTGGGGGGGAAAATGCCATCAGCACATGACAGAGCCTGTTTTATTTGTTTATTAGTGGATGTCTCATGTATGTGAAAAGACAGGAGCAACATTTCACATCTCTGGCCTTTGTCCAGCAAACCCCTGAAGGACATGCTTCACTTTGAGCATCTTAATCCTTCTTCACTCTAGGTGAATGAATCCAGTCATGTGCTTGACACAGACAGAGAAAAGGGAGAGCATGGAGGTTGGTGTCACAGGGTTAGGGAAATCTGATGGCAACCTGTAGCTGGAAAAGAGTGCCCAGTATGCATATATACATGTAAGTTTAATCTGTATCAACCATATGCATAATAAATATTTTGTTTAAACTGACTGGACCATTTTCTCTTTACAACATCCTCTATTTCTGGGATTAAACAATTCTGTGCATCAGAACTGAACACTTCATTGGTTTATTTCTCCCCATTTGCTTAAACAAGAAGAAGATAAGCACAGAAAATGTCTGCTTAAAGGTTTTGGAAACTCCTGTTATTAATTCTGTCATTTGAAGTCATCAGGTAGGAGCTATGACTAGGCAGAAATGTTGCTTTATGGTTTGCATGATATGCACATTTCTTAACTGGCTAATTCCTCACCTCTGCACTGCATTAATCAAGGTGAAGAAAGTTTGAACATGTTGGACCCAGCTCCACTTGGTTTGAGAACCACCACAGGCTTTCTTGGTCCAGTTATTGTGAGTGATGTGTTTAGGGGCAGACATTTGGATTTGGAGATAACTGCCATGTTTTCCAGCTCCACAGTCATCCTCTCAATCTGTTTGCATTGTTGTTACCTGCTAAGCTTCCTCCCCAGCTTTGCTGGACCCAATCCACAGCACAGTGAGGAACAAGCAGGTGATGCTGAGCCATGCCAAGCAGTCACAAAATGCAGGGGAAATGTTACCAGAACTGGCTTATCCCAGATCATATGCTGAAAGTTGGATAGCTGGTCCAGTTTCCACCCATTTGTGCAGCTAATAAGGCACAGAGAACAAACAAAGCTGCCCAAATGAAGCTGTCAGAAACTCCCCACAACAACAGGAGCTTTCTTAGGTGACAACAAGCTGGCACAGGCACCTTTCTGCCAGCCTATAAAATTCAGTATAAGGAGCGAGCCAGGGAGAGGATGAGGCTGGCTGTGTGGCACGCTGGCACATCCTTGGCAGCAGCAGCAGTCGGAGGCAGGAAAATGAATGCATTGTCCCATTAGAGGCACTTGACTTGCTGGCTCGTGTCCCTGTGGAGCCCTTGTGGACACAGCAGAGTGCAGACATCCAGGGCAGCATCCAGCCCTGCTCTAAATCACTTTCTGACAGGACACTGCTGTTTCCAGGACTAACAGGTGATGAAAGCAGGATGGTGTGAATCCCCCTGTTCACACCCCCCTTAATCCATTCGAGGTTTTGCAGATTTGTGTTGAGCCTCTTCACCCTGCACTCTGCTGAGCTAAGAGGGACCTCAAAGCAAACCAAACCCAAGCCCTTTCATTTAGGTGCCCCTGCCCCCATAAAAACAAGCATCTCCTCAGCTCAGGTGCAGCAAAACCTTCTTTTCTTCCTCATTTCTAGGGTCTGTTTAACCAAGTACTGCTGCCTCCTCTCGTCCCCTCCCTCCCTTGAGCAGCTGCCAAGGGCATTTGCAATGCAGCTTGGCCCTCAACGTTTCACCCTAAGCAAGCAGCCAGGACTCCAGCTGCCTAACTCCACTGCAGCTGGATGCTCACAGAGAGCTTCAGATTCCCAACTCGAGATAAGCCAAGATAGCAAGGCTGAAAATACATTCAAACTGAGGCTTGTATCTGGGTCACAGAGCTGCCAAAACCACCCCCGTTCTGTTGAAACAGCTATTGAATTTGCTTCTAGAAGGAAAAAGACAGTAACATGCCAAGTGACACTAATTGTTAGGCAGCACTGAGCACGCATAATGCACTCCTACAAATTATCTGGGAACATTTTTTTTTTCCCTTTTTTTGTAGTGCATTTTGAGGGAGGAATGGGGAAGTTGATCAAGGTGAATGCATAATCCATGAAAATCTGTGGAAAGGAATAGTTCTTCCAGGGGTACACTTTTAGTAGAAAAATGGTACCTGTGCGTTAGGTAATTGTTGGGGAAATGTTAAAAAGTTCTTCCAGATTTGAGGATGGAAAAATCTATGTATACCACAAAAACTGTCATCAGCTTCTATGCCAATGCTACGGGGAGAAGCCTGGCTTTACTTTGCACCATTTTCAGCACTGATCAGGAGCGTGGAGATGGCACTGGGAGAAAGCCAGCCCCTGCTTTGAAAATGGTGATAAACTACAGAGAATTCAACAGTTCCAGTTCTTTCCTTTCCTTAAGCTATACACACAAACTTATTTTCATCATCATGAGTTTAGAAAAGAGATACCAACCTGCCAAAAAAACCCAACAAAAATGTCAGATTTGCTCTCCAGTGGGTTGGAATGGTGGATTTGTGAAGGATAATTTAAAACACATCTTACTACTGACAATGCCCAGCAGAAAAATCCTGCTGGATGAATTACATACTCTTAACAATTTCAGACTAGCAAATTGAGGGCAAGTAGGTTTTGTTTCTGTTTTCTTTATCAAGTCTTGACACAAAGCATTTCACACCTGCATCTGTTCCTCTTTCCAAATTAAGCAGTATATTCAGCCAGGAGGAATCCAGATGACTATTAAGGGACAAAAGAGCTGTTCAGCTTAAATAAAGGTGGCAGAACTTGGTGATTAATTTGTCTCCTTTGTTTCTCTAGTAGGAGAAGAAAGAGAAAAAGACAGCAAAGAAGTAATTATACTTAACTGCACCAAGAGTTTTGCAGTCCTGAATTCATGGGTGTTTTCAAGTTGATGGAAGATAACCAGTTATGAGACACTTCCTAAATACAGGGCAGAACCCTGTGAAGGCAGGGACACATGACAACAGCAGCCCAAGAGTGGTGCATTCAGCTTGTTTGTGTTCAGCCCATGTGTGCTTTTTGTTCTTTTTTTAGAGAGCTGTATATGAAAGTTGCAGTGGTTTTGGAATGTGGCATATGGAGAGAGGCTGTCATGCACCTGCCCTGGCTGCTGGGTAATATAGATGTGCTGCAGATGTGTGTGGTTGCACTGATGTTTGAGTCTTACTTCTACCATTGACTCTTTTACAGGCAAAAGGTCTTTGGAGAAAGATTTTGAAACCTGTGGCTGAACACTCCCAGCAGCTGTTCTAAGTGCAGCAGAGTCAGTGGGAAACTGACTGGCAAGGCTATAATTTCATCTCGGGAAGGAACGTGGACATTTCACTTGATCAATTTGCCTTTTCATTAGATGAGCCTTGTTTAAAGATCACAATGTGCACAAGTCTCCAAAGCTTCCCCTTAACCAGGGAAAAGAAATGGGAAGCAGGTAAAATATTATAACAGCATCTGATGTGAAATTATTTGGGTTCTCCTGTGTTCCCTGATCATTGCTGGACCTGGTATGAGCAACTGGAGGCTGCTTCTGGAGGAGCAGTGGCTGCAGAGCAGCTTCATTGCTCAACAAGCACTGACACCATTTAGAGCAATGGTTCTCTACCTCAAATCCAGCTGCTGTCATGCCTAAAGCTCACACTGATTTTCAGTGCTGTAACTAGGGAAGAAATGTGCTCTGGCATGTAGGTTGTTTTCCCATTTATTTACACTCTTTCCAAGTGGGAAAGAGGAGGAAATAAAGAAAAAAAGATACAGAAGTGGCACAGCCTCAAATCTTTTACAGTAAAATGCAGATGTAAATAGGAAAATGTAAGGTCCAGCTTCTGCAGTTGAGGCCTATTTAAAATATGTGAAATATTCTTGATCTGGACATGTGGATCCAGAGCACACTGAAAGGAAATACTGAACTGAACCAATGAGCCATGTGAATTTTAGCCCTTGTAAAATTCACTACAGTAATTTCCCATCTTTAAAGGTGATGGTGGCTTTGTTTTCCAATTTGGGTTTGGAGAAAAACAGAACACTGAATGTCGTTGTCAGAACTGGGCGACACTTGACAAGAGCATAAAATAATTTTATTCCTGGGTAACTCTGACAAATGATTTGGCCTGGGCAATTTAACAAGGCCATAAGAGATTGGAATCACTACAGAATGATTTCATGGCCAATGGGCTGGAGGCAGCCCTGTTTATTTCTGTCTAAGCTGTGGGTCATTAAGGATGTATGACAAAATACGTTCCAGGACTGAGGATTTGAGGAGCCTTAAGACGAAATGGTAGCAGCTGCTCATATCACAGACAAGGAAGAAGATCCTTTTGCCGGCAAACTAGAGAAGAATGTTACCAAAAGATGTATTTTCTCTGCATTTTAAAAGGGTTGTGTACATTTCTGCACTGTTGCCAGCCTTGGCTGAGATTTAAATTTGCACCGCATGCTTTTACAGAGATATTCTTTGGTTTGCAAAAATGCCTTCTAAAAGCTTTTCCGAAGCATGCTTTCAGTGTGACTTACAAAAACACCTTTAAAAAGCAATAGCCACTTGGAAGTGACATTTCTAAGAAATGTTTTCCCTTGCTTTGCCTTGTGCTGTTCAACCAGCAGTAGCTGTAACTGTGAGGAGCAATAGAGCCTCAGGGGACCATATGCTGCTACTAACAGGTATTTTCTGTATGTAAATTTAGGAGGTCATCACACAAGAGGTCTCAGATCTGTTACTTACTGCTTCTCATCACTTGGATCCTCTGGAGCAGGTGCCCAATCCAGTATCTGTACATCATCCACAGAAGCCTGCTGCCATTCAAGCAAGGCAATGTTTATTTTTGCTTGATTTTGCTTTGTCTTTTCACACATCTTGTCCTCCTTTATCCTGATTTTGCTAACAGTTTCTTCAATTAACAAATATTCTTCTGTTGCTACTGCAAATACTTCCTCAAGCATGGGTGAAGTTGAGCATGTAGGAATATTTTGCTGAATCAGGAATTCTTTGCACAGTGATATCCCACAGCCTGTGTACAGAGAGAAGGCTTGGGTGGAGAACACTCCTGGATGCTGCTATGGAAAAACTGTGAAAAGTTGACCTTTTACTTTGGGGCAAAAAGCTCCTTCTTTAATGTAATTACTATGTTTCTCACAACTAAAAGTTGCCATGACAAAAGTCAGCATGGAAGCTGAATTGTAATGATAGCTTACCAGTCCTTCCTGGTTACTAGAGCAGCTGAAAACAAAGCTTGCTGTGCTGAGGATGTCAGTCTTGTCCAGACTTAGAGTGCAGAGCAACCAAAAAAATTCTTACGAGGGTCAAAATCAAAGCAAAGATGGAGTGAATGGTGATACTCAGAAAGATTCAGTTCAAGGGAGAAAAACCTTTCCCTTGACAAGGGCTGAAAAGGATTGTGCCATTTGTTTGTCCAATAAAATAAAATATTTTTAAAAACAACAACAACCTACAAACCAACAACATGCTATTTTCATGTAATAACATGAAAATAGGAACTACTACCATCAAGCTGGTGTAATGCCTGTGCCTGCCTTCTAACTCACTCTGCTGGCTGCAGGTCACATGCAGATCGCCCTACACCAATCTAGGAGCAGTGGCAAACCCTGGAGGTGCTCCAGGTGCAATGCTGTAGCCATTTAAGTGGATATATGGCAGGGATAAGCAATAGTATATGCTACAAGAGTAAACCGACAACTTCAGTTCTGCAAATGGGTCCCACAAGGCCCTTTTTGGAAGTTAGGTCCATCCTGTTTTCCACATTTCACAAAGCAAGTTGGAAAATTTAAAAGGGGCAGAAAAGATCTCCAGGGTTACTTAGAACTATCTCTTAGAATAATACATCTCACTCATACAAAAGCCTCAAGATATATTTAATTAACCTCTATCTGAAGTTAAAAGTTTTCTTGATCATACTTTGGAAAGGTCTGCCCAGGGAAGTGCCAGACAGCCTTTGGGAGCTCATGTTGGGAGCCAGTTCCTAGAAAATGAAGCTGGACCAGGTCACTCTCCCAATGAGACACAGGACCTGTCAGGCTAATTAACTGTTTAAATAACATACCTAGGGATATCATAGATCCTCATGTGTTTGATATATAGAAGGCTAAATTGCATGTCTTTCAAACATGTAACACAAATAACAGTGATGATCTTCCAAGAGAGGGATTATGAGATTGGTTCTTTCACCTCTCTTAGGAAGGTGGTCAGCTCAGATCATCAAAATGGTTTCTCTGGCTACAAAAAATGTAGTTCTCATGTTTTCTCCATCAGGAATGCGGGCAAGTGGAAGATCTAGGGTGGGTTTTGTGCAAAGCTTAGTGACCTTACCACACCCCCACGAAACGAATCTTAGCTGCACTGCTGTGTCAGGCACATCTTTATTAAAAAAATACCTTCATTGTGATCATCTCTGCTCCCTCTCCCTGTGTTACATAAAATAATGCCTCCTACTCCATTACCTGCTCTCCTCAGGAAGATACTGCAAGATCCCACAGGAAAATTGAGAACATCCCCATTACCCTGTGGTTTTCTGCACCAGAGTCTCAGATGTTTGCTGCTGACATTTCAAATGCTATGTAAAACCAGCGCAATAGAGTGTGGTCTTTTCATTCAGCCTCTAGCTTGAGAGGGGTCACTTTGTTATGGTTATGGAGCCCATGTGCTGTTCTGTACAGTTGGAGAAATAGAAGCTCCACTTTGACAGAAAATTACTCACCATGTGTTTAACACCCCAAGTGTCAAATACAATTTCTCACCAGAAGCCTTGGCACTTACCTCAGGATTTCAATTATCACTTGGAAAACCAATGGCCTCATGAGTGCTGTCTGTTTTGTAACTTAGGAATCTTCAGGAAGTATGGAATCCATTCTTCCTTTTTTTTCCTGGAGCAGTGGAGACTCTCTTACATATTTTGCTCTTCCAAAAACTCTTCTTCTTTTTCCTTATCTCAATGAGCTCTTCTGTATCTTCTCTAACAACTCTAATTTCCCATTTCTCCCAGGTTTCAATTTTTTTGCTTAAACGTTTTCCAGCATAAAGTACCTTTTCTTTTTTTTTGCCTTAAGTCATCTCTGAGTGCTTTAATTTCTTTACCTATTCTCACAGCAAGTACAAAATTCACCCCTTTTGAAGAAGAGAAATGGAGCCCACAGAGATTAAGTTATTAGCCCCAGTACATCTGTCACACAGCAGAAAACTGAGATCAAGGCTTCTAAATCTAAATTTAGGCCCTCACCAGTTGAACAAACCACACCAGACAATTAAGGTCCCACATAGTCTTGGTATGGCACCTGGCCTTGCCAGACGTTCAGCAAGAATCTTGCAGCTGGAAATATATCTTGGGCTTCTAAAGATGCATTTTCTGAGCTGGCATTCCCCAAGGGTGCAGGCATTTCAGGGCTTCCTGGTTATTTTTGCCTTTCTTCATGTATTGCAGTCCAGGTTGCTTTACACCACAAGTTCACAGGGCTTCCAAAGCTGGCAAAAAAGGCTTGCATTTGGCCCAAAAAGACTGTGAAAAAACCGAAAAGAATAAAATAAGGATATTTTATACCAGGGTGAAAAAAAAGACAATAATGAAATAAGGCCATTTTATTTCTCTATGCAAAAATGGGCAACAGAAAAGCAAAGTGCACTTTCAAGCTCTCCAAGTGAGAAGACAATGACTAGAATTATAAAAGGAATTATCAGCTACGGCACACACTGAGAAGCTCCCAAACCATGGCTACGTGGTCTGACTGGAGATCAAACACATTGATATTCAAACACAGGAGAGACTCCCATTTACATTCAACAGGGATGACACTGAGCAGCCCTTCTGCTGAGGAGTGTTAGTTGAGATAAAAGAGTTATACCGTGGGACTTAAACAGCAGCTATTACTGTAAGTAGAGAGCAGCCCGGGGCAGATAACAAAGGGCTGAAGAGACAGATGGACTGGCTGAGGCTGAGAGAAAGAAATACCTGCGACATGAACAGAGACTTAAGTTTTCCTTTTGATCTTCTTTAGTAATCTTCAGTTTAATTTTGTCTGTTTATGTACTCCAGCGATTTCCACTGCTGTAATGCCTACAAGCCTGGCTGGTGTTCAGAGGTCCACTCTCAAAGTGCTGTTTTGAAGGAAGGGAGGAAGGGCCCCACAATCAAAAAGCAGCACTGGAAATGAACAGGAAAGGTGATGTCATTTCCCTTAGAAGACACGGAGATGCTCAAGTCACACAGGTTCATGTGACAGAACCTGGCAATAAAAGGAAGAGTGGTTTGTAGGGGATACACGAAAGGTAGGATTTACCAAGAAAGTCTGATCAACATAGTGAGATGGTGATGAAAAAAGAGAGAGCTCAGATCCGGAATATGTGAGCTTGAGAAATATATGCATGCTACACATGGTTGTGTTAAGATCTTGTTTCACATGCTCTTGGTTCATATAGATCCCTTAATACTCCTTTCAGACCCTAAAATCGTTAGACATAAAGCTGCTTCTTAGCTGTTGAAGATATAAACTTAAAAGTGACCTGAAGAAAGTAGAAAGCCTCATGGGTTCACATATTCTGGCACAGAGACCCATGTGCTGGCCCTTCAGTCCGTAGCTTCACCTCAAGCAAATCCACTCTGCAGAGCAAGGAGGATTAAACGCAGTTCTGCATCTTTTAAAACCCAGACGGTTTTTGGGAGAAATTATCTGTCACCCTAATCCCTGCAGCTCTGTTTATCTCTGATCAGAAAGAGGAGTGCCAAATTGGCATAATGATTCATGTACCAAAAAAAGAGCGTGCCTATAAGCACAGATCATGATTTGCATACTTATTAGCCTTGACTGCCAGGGAACATTCTGGTTCCTTTGTAAGCACAGAAACAGTAAAAATATGCTAATAGCAGCATATCAAATTTGGGCTTTAGCCAATCTGTCAATATTGAAATTACTTGCCTGTAATACAGTGGGTAAACAACTCGTTGTATAGGATGATCCGAGGCATGATTTGAACTTGTTGAAATTTTAGTCATTTTGTGCCTGAAAAACTCACAGATCAGCAAGTGAAACATAAGCATATATGCAAGACAGATGTCACACTGACTTTCTATTCTCTTATCTCGTTGCTGCCTTCTTTTCTGCTTTGGGAAGTGGCTCATTCAAGAGTCTGGGGGTGGGGTGATTTCCAGAGAGAATCACTTAAATCACTGTCAGTGTATGTCCTCCATATAGGCCCCATTTCTTCTCCTCCATGTGCAATAAAGACAAAATGTCTCCTGACATAAACTTGATATAAACCCAAGTCATTCTTTTCTTACCACAGACAAATAAAGCTTTTCCCACAGCAATGATCATCAAAACTCATCAAAGTTAATGATTTTTCCTTAACTCTCCAGAGCTCTCCCATCTCTGAAATCAGCAGAAAAAAAGAGACTACAAGGTTACCAGCTGAAGCCACAGCAGCTCTGTGCTATCTTAGCCTTATCCTCTGGATTTTCTCTGTGTCTTTATGGAGCAAGAAGTTCCTTTCCTTCATCTCTGCTATTTATTCTTTCACTCCATTTTTTTAAATTTATCTGGCATAGTCTGTGCTAATTGTCCACAGTTGGTTTCCCTTTCTTTGAGGGCCATTCCAGATAGAAGGAAGAAAGATGATGGCGTAGTTAATGAAATATTTTTGGCCCGACTCTCTTTATTCTCAAAGAATGGGACTGAAAGTTCTGTTTCTCTAAACAGAGCTAAAAATAAACCCAGAAAAACAATAACAATAAAAAAAGACTCAGAAAGACTTGATGATGTTCCAAGGCTCCATGAAGACCTTTAGCATATCTTTACACCCACTCCTCCTCTAACCCTTTGAGACAGACCAAAATGTCCCAGTCCCAGCTCTGCAGACCAGGAAAGCCCTGAATTAGAGGCATCTCTCCAGAGCTTGCCTTGGAGCCAAGCCACTTGGACAGCACCTTGCACTCATTCCAGCTCCATTCGCTCCATGGAGCAGCTTCATTGGTCATTCAGACCCAGAGATGAGGGTGCCACTGACCTGAAAATAAACTTTTCCGAGCTCTTGGTCTGCTGGATAGCCACATCTGGGTCCTACATGCAGAACCAAGGAGGGGAACCACAGGAAGAGATAAGCAGGATGCATTAAGTGGAAAAGCTGGTTGGCAGGCGGGAAGCATTTCCCTTCACAGTGTAACTGTGAGAAGTCAGGGACACAAAGAAGCATCTGGAAGGGGAAAGGAAGGTCAGTGTTGGCAGAACAACATCTCAGCAATCCCATCCATGATCTAAGGAGCTGCACACATCCACATCCAGACACAGCAACATATGTCACCATCTTTTCAAAGAGAAATGTGTGTTTGCCGGAGACAGGAATCATCCAGGTGACAAAAAGAAACACATCCTGCATGGAATCCCTGTTTTAATTATGACATCCACAGTATTTAATGCCAACACCTCAATATCTGGGATCCCAGTCACTGACTGAAAAATCTCACAGCTAAAGACAGTGTTTCCAGCCTTAGTAGCTGAAAAGAGAAGCATGGAAATGTGTCCTCTCAAAACCTGAAAAGAATTCAATAATCCAGTTTCAAACTCCATGTAAATTCTGTTCTTTGGGGCCCCCTCATATGTTGTATTCTGAATGAGCCCAGTTTTAAAGACCATCAACAAGTTTTGCAACTTATATTTGGGCACAATCTCCATTTATTTTTATGCCAGAGGGAAAGAGCCTTGTTCTCTCTACTTCTTCCCAGGGGATGATTCTAAGTTTCACAGCCAAGGATGAAAAGTAAATTAACAGGATATTCTATGATTTGCCACAAAAAAGGCAGTGTGCTGATATCTGAAGCACAGCAGGCCCTCCTTGTTCTTCACAGAGATAACTAGGTAGGGTATCTCACATAGCACAGGGTGGTAATTGTAGAGAAAAGTTAACTTGCTAATAGCAATCACTTTATCTTGTTTGTCAGTGATTAGTTATGTAAATTTGTTCTCCCCTTCAATTCCACACCAGCGCATCAAGGTGACATGCCACATGTGCATAATTACTGCCAGTGTTATTTCCAGACCTTGATCTACAAAATGCAGAGAGCCACTTATTAGGAAGTCCACACAATCAAAGAGGCTCCTTTCATTTCTCTACACACATTTGCTGCTCTCTTTTGATAGGCACAGCATGTAAGAAGCCAGTGGGAAGCAAACGCAGCATTCACAACGTGGCTTCTCCTTTGTTAATTAACTAAGTCAGGTGCATAATATTGCCTATGTAACTCCTTGAGAGTCCAGGACATTGCTGCTCTTACAGCACAGGGAAATGCTGCTTTATCCAAGTCTGTTAGACAATAAACATTAAAAGAGATGATAAAAAATTATATTTGTTTATTGCTTACACAGCTCCACGGCACTTCACAAGCAAATGATATGAGAACCTCAACATCCAAGGAATTCAGAATCTCCACAGGCCAGACTGAAGCCGTGTCACCCTTTACTCCCTGCGTCATCCTTCTGAGTTTGGGTCGATTCAACAGAAGTAACAACATCAGGATCTGGCTTTAATTAAAGAAAACTTTAGAGACTAATAACCAGGACTAAATAAAAATGCTGTTGCCTCAGCCCTAACTCATTTATATAGGAATTAAAAAAAAAAAAAAAAAAAAAAGAAAAACCACCAAAGAGTTTTCAGCTAGAGCCATGTTTTAGTGCTTGATATGCAGAGCCATCATGGCTGGGACCGACTTGCAGAGTCAGACAGTCAGTTTGGTGCCCACCATGTCTAGCTGTAATAAAACTGAGCTGCTAATGACTTAAAAGCTCCAATTAGCATACATTGCTGAAGAAATGAATGCCATTTGCTGATACTCAGTAAGAGGAATGAGAATCCCATCCAGTTCACAGAAAGAGATGGATTTCATGCCAAACCATCCTTGTGTTCGCTCTCCAGACCTTTGTCTCATCATGCAGCAGCAGCTCCCACTTCCAGAGCCCAGAGACAAGGCAACAGCAATCCCTGCCCTTCCCTGTTCCAACAACCCACCAGAGAGCCCACGCTTGGCCTTGTGCAGCAAGGTTTGCCAGTGGGAGCACAGTCTCCACGGCAAGCTGTGGGACGAGGTGCTGCTGCTGTGTTATGCAAGGACCCAAATTCCAGCTGGGATCTGCTTGTACAAGTCAGGCAGGAGAAGGCAGCTGAACCCATTGGGTTGTGAGTGCCCTGACTGGACCAAATTCAACTGCATATTTGTTTCAAGCCAGGAAGAGCTTCTTTGGAAAGGTTGCCCAACACCAGGATTGTTTGCTGAAGCAGTTCACCTCAGTGGCACACGTGGCTGCTGGGGAAGTCTGTTCTAATTTGATTTTAAAAACTGTGTGTGCAGAGAAGATCAGAGATCAGCGCCACACCATATTGCACTGTTAGAAATGAAAAAAAAATAGTGGGATAACAATAACATTGCATTAGTCTAAGCACAAATGCAGCCTCACAGACAAAGTGACTTTACTTGAAAAAAGGCTGAGAATAAAGACAGGGCAGAGGCAGGGGAAGGGGTGATAGGCTTCTTTAGGAAAACACAGGGTGTGCTGTTTCCTAGACCAGGCAGTCCAGGGCATGTTTGAGTCTCTTCATGCTTTTATTTACAAAAAAAACCCAAACACTGAAGAGGAAGGGAAGTGCTATTTATTGAAGGAGGCAAATGAGGCGTGGTGCAGCTGACTGACCCCCCATCAGTGACACCACCTGCCTAGGAAGGATCCAGAGGTAAGATATGAAAGTGTTTTGTTAAAGAAACCGTGCATGGCCATGTGGCTTCCAGCTGCTCAGTAAAGTGCCCAGTTTGGTGCTGGGAGGGACGACAGGCTGGTACCCAGTGACATTAATGGTTCATTATAACGATGTAAACAATAAAGCTTCCTTTCCAATAGGAGGGGACCCTCCTGTGTCCAGTTTCACAGCCTTCAGCTGGTTAATCTCCACTGGACTCTCTGAGCTTCGTGATCCTTTCTGTAAATACAAAGCTGTTCCCACAGTGTGCCCCTTTCCCTGGTAAGGGCAGGCAGAAAAGCATTTTTCCTTCCCAAGCAGCCCCAGAGTTTGCTCTATTCTGGGCCAAAGCAAGAGGCTGCTGCCCTCTCAGCCCAGCCCAGGCAGTGCTCAGCAGTGCCTGGCCACATGTCCTCCTCTCAGATGCTATTTTGGGGCCTGCCATAACAGCTGGTTTCACCCACTTCTCATGTTCTATGGTCAGCCTTGTGCTGAGGGGTTTGTCAGCCCTAAAGGATCAAGCTGTTCCCTATTTCCTCTGGAGCTAGAAGGAAAGGACAGATAATCTGGCCCAGCCTGTGTGATGCAACTTTTAAATGTGCAGGAACCTCACACATCCCACACTTTTCATAGTCTGTGGTGAGGCCTGGTTCTGCTCTCAGGCAAACCTGTTGTTCCTTTGAAGCCGATGAACTGGCTCCAGATTCGCTCTGGCATGAGATGCTTCTGGGTAAAAACAAAGACAAAGCACTGCAAGGTGCTCCACAAGACAATTTAATCTCAGCATCTCTATGGAAAGAAATCCCATGCCAGGCAATATCCGGTAATGCCGGGGCAAAGCACTTGGCTCCCCACAGATCTGCCCAGCTGGGCAGATGCAGCATCTTGAGCAGTGTGTGAACATCAGGGAGAAAACGCCTCCCTCCTTGTCCTCTTCAGCTGCTCTGCCAGCATCCCCCCTCCCTGGAGCTGTGAGCTGCAGGAGAAGGAGGCTGGAGCTGCAGGGATGGGGGCGTGCAGGGCACAGGGCAGGGACTGCGTGGCAGCTCTCGACCCCGTGCTCTGCCTCTGTTTTCCCCATCAGGGAGCTGGGAATGGAGGGCAAGGAGCAAACGGGACTGAGGCCAAAGGCTTCAGCGAAGGAGTTGCCTTCCTCTTACAGACCAATTCAATTAGAAACACTTAATGGAGACTTCCTTCATAGCTCCCACTCAGCCAGGCTGGACTGAAGGACATACAGGGCTCGCTGCCACATTACAAGTCAGGGGTCGTCACCCTGCTCCCCTGCAGTTGTCCAGGCAAAAGCAAGAAATAAATACAAAAAAAAAAAAAGGTCAGGTTTAATAACTCATCTGGAGAGACGGCAAACCTTTGCTCTGACCTAGCACACCTTCTAACCCCAGTTCTACTCTGTCCTTAATAACAGATCTAATTGAAATACCAGGAGATGATCAGAGTCCTGGCAGATAAAGCAGCAAAAATGCCTCTGCTTTTAGATGCTAACTTCTCCTGCCCCTGTGTGCATCAGCAGAGAAATACACACATGATTGCAAGCTTTGGAGAGTGTATGCCTTTCTCTGTTTAAAACCCTATAGAAATACTCCAGTCAAGATGAGGATGCCTTGGAGAAATGGGTTATTTTTGCCTTTTGAATATATTCTTGTGTGTTTCCCAAAAGATCTTATTAGGCCTTAATATAAATAACAACAACAACAGCACCACAACAAACAAACAAACAAACACCACAAAAAACACACACACACAAAAAAAACCCAAACCAGACACTAAACAGCTTAAGGTGGTTTGATAGCAAGCAAAGGAGAGCAAGAGCTGAGGAAACTGTCATGTCCAAACTTTTTTCACCCTTTTCCAGACGAATGGCTTCCTTGTACTCTGCACAGTGCTTGCAGACAAAGTTGCAGTATTATTAGTAAGGTTTATTATAGCATCTTGCCTTGAATGGCAGCAGCAGAGGAATCCCCACTGGGTGACCCGGGGTGCAGATGAGTGTAGGAGCTGTGTGATTCATTGTACACAGCTCAGTGTGAAATAATCACAGCAAACTGTTCGGCTGGGGGAGAGCTGGGCCTCTTTCTGTCTTAGGGCAGCTAAGAGAGAAAGCCTCTGACCTAAATGACATTTCCCAGGGTTGAATTATGCTTCATGACCCTGTTTCCCAAACACGTTTTTACCTTTCAGAAGTGTGTGTACAGTGAGACTGCCTAACACCCCAACCTTTAAACTGAAGTGCTTAAAAGGGAAGACAGGTCAGGTACAGCTATTTCTGCTCCTCAGCTATGCAACTGAGAACTGCTAGGACAGGGAGTACACAGAATTATGGAACCACAGGATGGTTTGAGTTGGAAGGGGTTTTAAGGACATCTCATTGCACACCCCTGCCATGGGCAGGGACACCCCCACCAGACCACACTGCTCAAAGCCCCATCCAACCTGGCCTTGAGCACTCCCAGGGATGGGGCAGCCACAGCTGCTCTGGGCAACATCTAGAGCATTCATTCACATGAATGAATTTTCAAATAATTTTCTGAGAATATGAAAATGTTTCCCTTTGTTGTGTCTTCAGAAGTTATTTCAAACTGGGTTGACTGTACTTCTCTGACAGACAGAGCTTGCACCAAATCTGCTGCATTCACTCAGAGCTAAAGTCAGTCATCTCACTGCTTAAAAAGTCAGTGATTATTTGATCACTAAGTCAAGGTATCAGTGAATTCTAACAGTTATCACTTCAGTTTAAAAACAGAAGGCCCAGGTAAGGGATAGACAGCAATCTGATCAATCTTGTCAAGGCTGAGGTGCCTCTGAGTATGCAAAAAGAATGAGCCTTAAGCACCTCTGAAATCTTGGTGTCAAACCCAACAGTGTTTGGTTTTAATACAACAGGTACTTCAGAGAACAGCAGCAAGAAGGAAGGATTTTCAAGATATGATTTTGATCTTACTGGCACTAGTTCCAGAGTTAGCTTCTCAGTCCTCTTCTGAACATGGCAACAAGATCCTTTCCAAGGGAACTGTGTGCACTTTAGAGCTGAATTTAAAACGTGTCTGAAGAACTGAGCATGGGTAGGAATTACCAGCGCAGGAGGGGAAAGGAAAACAGAAAGGAGCAAATTTGAAGGAAAATTGCTTGTTCAAGGCAAAAAAAAACATCACAGAAAGGAAGGAAGAAGAAAGGAAGGTATTTCCAAGGTCCTGCCTTTCACAAAGCTGATCTGGGAAAGGTTATCAGATGTTGGAGAATAACAGGTTATTACAGCCAGCCATGGAAGGCAATGCTTGTGAGTGATGCACACATCAGTTTGAGAGGATCTGTCCCCACCTTGTGTGTTGCCATAAGGAGTTAACAGAGGTTTAGGAGTCACTGGTGCTTTACCCCTTTGGTTGAGGCTATGGAGTTTGCCCTGGAGCTCACAGGCTGCCTGGAAGGAGGGAAGAAAAAATACCTTTGGCAGAGAAATTGAGGGAAGGACCTCAGCCAGTTGTGAGAACCAGAACACAGTGATTATGTGCATGATTATGATTAGATTTATTGCCAATACAGTATCTAAATAACAACTTTATCATCTTTTACAATAGAGTATCATATAATCAGGTCATGGTGCTTCCTGTTGAATCATGATCTGCAGTGAGTCGTCCTTCCTCTCTGAACTTCCCAGAGAAGTCTCAGTGCAGCTTGGTGCCCTTAGTCTCACATTTGGCCCACAGTCCATGTCTAATGGCTTATAATATAAGCCTAGAAAAACTTGTTTGCAGTCTTTGGCCCTGCAGA
>VWZV01008851.1:4091-23034 GCA_013397155.1 Irena cyanogastra
GAAAGCCTTTGAATTTTGGTCCTTTAGAACCATACACGTAGGTATACCCCTACAGTCCTCAAGAGTAGGTAATTTATAACAAAATGTTGACAAACAGTTCTAACTGTACTGTTATTATATGAAACAGTTATAATATTCATACCAGATCATAATGCTTCACTGACTTGGACATGTTTGTCATATTTAGCAGTTCTGTTATTCACCCTGTAAAATCTCTGATGGATTGCAATAAAAAATGAAACTCATACATCAAGATCTAATTGAATTCAAGGTTTGCTATTACACGAACATAATAACTTGAAGCAGACAAAGGAGTCTTCATGATTTTTGCACCATTTCTTGAAAAGCAGTTCATCTTTATATGAAACCAAAGCAAAACCTGTGATTTTGACTGAATCCAGACATATAGGCACAAAGCAGTTATTAAAAAAAAAAATTAAATGTCGTTTAATGTTGTTTTTCCAAAGAAAAGAATCAGAAAAAAGTTTAGGTGACTCTAACTCACCACTTCAAAGCTATTTTGAGTTGCAGTAAATTTTTATTGACTGAAATACAGTCCTACAAACTAAACTGACATTCAATTTAGAAGCTGAAGGAAATACACAGATGGAGTCCTTATAATAACTTTCAGCAGAAGTTATGAAATAGGCTTGCAGTATTTAACCTATGACTAAAATTTTGTGAGTCAAATACTTTGTCTAGAGATAAACTTGATCTTATTGCGGAAACTGCACTTTGCCTGAGATTAAAGACAAGACTCACCATTGACCATTTTGCAGTTTTCACAAACGTGCCATTTCTAATACATGGTGATAATTTCATTAATATTGTCAAAACCTGAAAACTGCATGGAGAACCTTTATTGCAAACCAATAGAGAATCACAGAATATTCTGGGCTGGAAGGGACTCACCAGGGTCATTGAGTCCAGCCCTTAAGTGAATGGCCCATATGGGGATTGAACCTTTGACCTTGGCATTTTTAACACCATGCTCTATATATGCATCTCATGTAAGAACCTCCCTCTTTCTCTTAGTAAACCTGAACACTAAACATCTTTTTTCCTTATTATGTGGCCTTTATGCTTAATAATTTTTCTTCCTAATAAATATATTCTTCCTTTCTAATAATGTAAAACTCTTGCTAAGCCCAAGCCTATATTTATTATTTGCTCAAGTGCACAAATTATTGAACCTGAGAAATTAATTTCCCTTGTATGTGCCTCTTTTTCTGCATGGCTAGGAGTAACCCAGGGCACTTAACTCTTTTAAATTGTTTTCATCTAATGTGAAGGGAACATGAAAAAATTGACAATAGCAAGAGGAGGTGATTAAGTAGACTTTATTTCACTCAGTTTTAAAGGAATTACTATCATTCTTAACATGAATGTGTTTGTTTGCTTGGGAGAAAAATACAAAAAATGTTTGAAGAATGAAGCCTGGAATTTCCCCAATACATTGAAAAACCAATGAATGATGCGCAACATCAGCTCTAAAATTTGTGAAATCTAACTTGTTGTCCCCCATAAGTCGTGATGGAGTAACTTAGATTTACCCAAATCCACACTAAAATATCCACAAAGTGGTCCCAAAAGTAGATGGATAAATCTGAAATCAAATTTATCTACAATCTGAAGCATGGTACTAAAGAGAGGTTAATGGATAAAACTCCAGAAAATCAAAAAATAAAGCATCAAAATCTTCAAGTCTTATGTTGTAGCTGTGAATTTTACTTTCTGTTTCAATTTAAAAATAAAAAGGATGTTTAGCAAAGTGCTTTGGTTTTTGTTATTATTGCATGCATTCTGCTCTTTGCCAATAACAAATATGATCCAATATATTCTAAAAACTACCACCAGGCTTTCACGAAGCAGGTTTTGGCCAAAATTTTAATTTAACATCTTAAATACGTGATGATAATTGGGATGAAAACTTAGGATTCAATTTAAACCCATTCCATTCTTTTTGCACAAGAGAGTATTGTCTTTTTTTATGTTATGATGAACAAAAAGGTTATTCCTGGACTTGAGCACAAACCAATTTTAAATACTAGACCCTAAAAACCATGAAAAAAATATACAGTTCATAAACTTAAAGACCAGTTATGCCAATAAATAGTGCATTAATATTGCATTTAACTTGTATATTTATCTAATAATAAAGTTTAGAAAATGATATCTCAGAAGCCAACTACTCTTTTACCTTACCTCCTGTGTTTCTTCTTCACAAACATTAGCTTAAAAGAGGGATATAAACTTAAACCCTATGACTTCATTGTGCCAAGCTGGGCCTTATTTTCTTGCAATTTTTTACTCACAACTTTGGATTTTTCACATTGGTTTTCTCCCATACTACTACTACTATTATCCTTTTTTTTTGTTATTATTATATGCTGTTGTTACTGTTTGTTATATCTTTTTAATTATAAAACTGTTTTTATCTCAATTCCTGTGTTTCTTTCCCACTTTTAGGCTTCTGATTCTTTACCCATCCTACCAGAGAAGGGGGACATGAGCAAGCAGCTGTGTGCTCAAAGACAGCAATACTTCATTTCCTCATCCTCACTCCTGGATAAAAAAAAAAAATCTATTTAATTAAATAGGTTTTTTTAATTGTCTTTGATATTCTAAATTATTTGAACTATATTTACATTTTCTCTTACACAATGCCTTCATCACCACAAAAATTAATATATCATCTCATGAAGTGTGCCCTCTAGAGCAAGATACTGAAGAAAATATTTAAAATCAGACATCTTGAAGCTGAGTTTAACCAAATGGCATCAAAAAGCTAACCCAATATTTCCAAGATAAATATATGATAGGTAGATAGAAAGACAGATTGACTAAATGTTATTGAGTAGTCACAAAAAAACCACCAAACAACCCAAAACCCAAGAGATAAATACTGCCAGATATCATGGACAATGTTCACCAATGTTTCACAGGTAGTGAAACACCTCTGTCCTCTCTTCCTTGTTCCACAATGGGATGGGGTAGAGAATCAAAAGAAAAGTAAATATTATGGGTTGAGAGAAAGACAATAATAATAATAATAACAACAAATACAACTGTCAGGCAGTTCCCAAGTAGTCACCACCACTCCCTAGCCAACTCCTCCACAAGTTTTTTTTTGCTTTGTTCAGCATTGTCAATGCTATTGTCAATTTTTTCATGTTCCATAAGGTCTGGGAAATCCCTTTGGTCAGCTGGGGTCAGCTGTCCCAGCTGTGACCCCTCCCAGCTTCTTGTGCACCCCCAGCCCCCTCACTGGTGGGGTGGAGGAAGAGGCAGAAAATCCTTAACTTAGTGTAGGGACCTCTCAGCAAAACCTAAGCCATCCGTGTGTTTACCTACATTGTTCTCACCCCAAACTACAGCACTATACCAGCTACTATGAAGAAAATTATCCCAGACAAAACCAAAGGACTCTATCATAGAATAGGAAATCTGTATCTTACAAAACAAGTTATGAATTAAATCTAATGGTGTGTATTCAGATGTCCACATTGTTTCTCTACAGATGCAGATGCTGGTTTCTCGTACTACATAGTTTAAAAACAAATTAGAATTTCCTGGTTTCTGCCTTGCTTAAAAAGTCACTGATCAATCTATATGATCTATGTATTTTTAAATATTTCCTTTTCTTTTTTTTTTCTCCTCTAATACAACTATGTGTTTTGGCATGGTTTACAGCAGACCCTCACTCACTAAATTGGAAAACATAAGTGAATACATCATAAAAGTAGGCATAATTTATTGAAGATCATATCGAGGTTGTTTAGTGTGCAATTCATCCCTGTGTAAAGAGCAAAACCAAAGTCAAGCAGTCAAAAAGCTTGACAGCTTTCTCTCCTTCCCCTGGAAAATAATGTGACTGCTTTAAATCATGGAACCAAAGAGTAAACCTTTTAACTTTTAAGCCTTAAAAAAGCAATCACCTATTGACCATTATTTCAGGTCATCTCCATGCCTGTAAATACAGAACATTGGGCTTCTAACTACTCAGAAGGGACAAGTACTGTCTTCTAGTTTCCTTTTTATATCGCTGTGTTTTTACAATGATTTATGCCTTTCATATTTTTAATTATTCTAAACGTTTAGGCTCAGCTTCCCCTCAGGTTTTTTTTTTTGTATATTCAATATTTTCCTTTTTTTACATAACAATCCCATCTTCTGAATCTCTTCAATATCCCTAATCCATCTTTTGGTTTTGTACTATCTGTATTCTTGTTTTCTTAAAATTTGTCTAATTCAGAATGCAGCAGCCTCTCCTGTCTGCCTCTCAGGGGGTGGGGGGAGAGAAAGACAAAGCCAACAGCAAAACCTCAACAAAATCTAAACAACAAAAATAAAACAAACAAAAAACTCACAAACAAACAAGTCTTTCCCACTAAGAGTATATCTTTCAATGCAAATGAAAACAATCTTGACAAAGATCATCTGTGGTACTTTGAGGTGCAAGAGCATCAATACTCGTTTCAAGAAAAGTGAAACTTAGGACCTTAATGAAAATTGGAGCTTTAGGTAAAAATGAGCTTAATAGTTCAGTAAAAACTATCTCAACATTGAAACCAGTGTCTCTGTCAACTCTCAAATTATGTGGGGTTTTTTCCTGGTTTTCCTGATTATCTTGCTTTTTCTTACTTGGTAAAGCTTTTCTTCATGTCCACTCCAACTGAAAACTGCTAAAATAAAAATTGTCATATCCAAAGTTACTGTTCTTCCAGAATCTCAGGCCTGAAAGAAATTCCTGCAAGCTGTGTAAAATTCATAATCAAATCAAATCAGTGAACACGCATTATGCCTCTTCATTTGAACTGTTTCACTGACACAAATGAAATGCAGTCTTTGAAACCATCCATGATTATTTAATAGGTGTTATTTAACAGGTAAACAGTGCTTTTTATAAATTTTAAAGTACACTTCTAGAAATGCCTGTATTAGTTGTGTGCCCCCTTTCCTAAAATATAATATTATTTAACAGGAGAATCAAACAGGTCAAGACCAATATAAGAAGTTTTCACTTAATAACAAAAAAAAATAGGGAAAAAAGTGCTGCTGCCTATGGATTTTGTAAACAAAACACTTCTGTGATACCTCACGTGACCAGATATTAAGTTTGTGTTTGAATAAGATAAGCTATCATTACCACTGCAATTAGAATTACAGTGGCATCAAATCCTAAAGTTCAAATCAATGCTACTTCAAGATAATAAGCCTGTAGTGTTTGTAAAAGGATACACTAACAGTAAAATTTTTAAAATAGAAATGTGTACCAAAAAAAAAAAAAAAAGAGAACAACAAACCGTGGGAAGAAAAAACTAGTTACATGATTTTTCTTTGACTGAAAAAGCACTCCAGACCTTCCACCAGCTCCATTGCCCTTCTCTGGACACACCCCAGGACCTCAATGTCTTTCAAGGTACTGCCTCACCAATGCTGAGTACAGGGGGACAGTCACTGCCCTGGGCCTGCTGGCCTCAGTGTTGCTGATACAGGCCAGGTGCCATTGGCCTTCTTGGCCACCTGGGCACACTCTGGCTCAGGTTTGGCCAGAAATTAACCAGCACCAGCTGGTCCTTCTCTTCTGGGCAGCTTTCCAGCCACTCTTCCACAGCCCACAGCACTGCCTGGGGTTGTTGTGGCCCAAGTGCAGGACTCAGCACTTCACTTTGTTGTACCCCATAGAATTTGCCTCAGCCCATTGATCCAGCCTCTCCAGATGTCTCTGCAGGGAGCCTCCCTACCCTCCAGCAGATCAACACTCCTGCCCAACTGGGTGCGGTTTGCAAATGGACAGAGTCTGCACTCAATCCCACCTCCAGGCTGATAACAAAGATATAAAACAAAGCTGTCCATTTTTTTTATCCGGCAAATAGCGTATCCATCCATGCAAGCCATAAGCAGCCAGTTTCTCCAGGAGAATGTTGTGTTAAGGACTTTACTGAAGTCCAGGTAGAAAACATACGCAGCCTTTCCTCATTCACTAAGTGAGTCACCTTCTACTAGAAGGAGATAAGATTGTTTAACCCAGACATGCCTTTCATAAAGCCATGCTGGCTGGGCCTGATGTTAGAAACTAGGGCATTTTCTCAAACTTTGGGACAAAGGTTTTATCCAATGAATAGAAGAGACTGAATTATTCTTTCCAGAGTTAATTTAAGCATATGAAATTTTTTGAGGAGGAATGTTTGGAATTGAATGGAAAGCAATAAATCATTCTTTGTTTTGTGTCCTGTGTATATAGACCTGTACCATTATGCATAAAGAGCAATAAATATTGCCTCATTTTCCTGGGGGCAGTTACAGTCTGTTCTAGGAAGCACAGGGTATATTTTGCACATGGTTGGTGTAGACTAGGGTGTCAGCAAAGGTCTGAGTTTGTGTGTATGCATAGGAGGAAATGCAGAGTAACACATTGTTAAGAAAATAAATTTTTGGCTGTACTTGAGCATAATGGATAGTGAGCTTTTCATGAAAGATCAGTTTTGAGCGAGCATGACAGAGGCTTCAGTTCTTATCAATGTTGTTACTTTGATGAGAAAAATTGTACTTGCTGTTTATGATAAAGCAGCTGAGAGACCACAAACACAATACATTCAAAACTGAAATACATGAGACGTGATAACCTTAAGTTACATTTGTACATGAGATGTGACAAGATCACTCTCGTAACTTAGTTTCTAATATAAAAAAAATGCACCTTTCTCAGGAAAGCTGATTGTTTTGGAATACTGAAGAGACGAAGAAACAAAAATCCTTTGAATGTTTCTTTAAGCATCTATAATCTGTTTTCACTCATTTGCTTCCTTGCATTTATTGCCTGCATGTTTTTTTAGGATGTTTTCTTTGATATTTTTGAATTCTCAAGACTTGAATGCTTGGAAAACATAAGAAAACAAAACACCCATGGCTACTGACATAAAGGGATTAATTTTCACTTAGACTTTTATGTAACTGAATAAGTGAGAATTAAAGAAAAGCCTTCTGAAGTCAGTCACTTTTCAAATTTGTGAGACAACCATAAATAAGACAGTAACCTAGTTCACTATTTGGTTTTGAATGGGGCTAATGTCTCTCTTCTGAAGACTTTTTGTTTTTTAAACATAACCCCTGGAAATCTATCAAAAAGTATTAACTGATAGAACTCTAGTCTCCCTTGACTGGGACAGACTGAGTATCTGGCCAAAACAGTAAATAAGAAGATGCCACTAACAGCAAATATAATGCTGGCTTAAAGAAGTGGTTCAGTGAATTGAATGGATGTCACTGAAGAAGCAATGCAACAAATTTCCAAACCAGAGAGGAAAGCAGAAAGTTTTGCAGCTTTTCATGGGATAGGGGGAGAAAGATAGAAATTTTTTCATGAGGTTTTTCTCTTCCAGAGATGCTAAGTTGAGATATCTAAACTTGAAAGAAATAGAAGTTAATTGAGAAATGAATCTCTGAAAAATGGTCTGCTAAGGGAAAATTTCAACAATTTACTGATTTAATACTTTAGATCTACTTTATTTATTAACCTGATTCCATTTTAAGATGTTGCTGGGCAGACATGGTTTTGGTTAGATGTATTTTCATATTCTTTGTGAGCTGTTAATAAGTCTACTAAAATGAAGGGAGGTTTGACTATAAATACCTTTCCCTTTTTTAAGATTTTATGAAGGTGACAAATGATGTGTGCTGATAGTAACATGCTCTAGAATGAAGAAGTAGGGTCCTAGAAGTATCATTTCACACTTCTTTAATGAATTGATGAGGTGTTATATAGGTCTAAATATTACATAGGACCAGGAAGACAAAAAATTTACTAATGAATTATCATTGCTCTCACACAGAAATAATTTTAGCTCTGTATTTATTCTAACTTCCTAAATCAGGAACAAACCAAGGAAAGACAGAAATTACTGTTCTCTGCCATTTACCTCAAATAATATATAAAAGCCTTGAGTTTTAACAAGTATAGCTGAAGGCTAGAGATTTCACAAGTCTGAATTTCCAGCCTCTTAACAGAAAATCCGTAGTTAGAGGAGAATTTCTCTCTACTGGTGAAAGAAGACTGTAAAATTGACCTGATAGTTATATTTGCCGTTTGATCTGATGGCTATCCAGCAATACATATAGAGCAGCTGGGAGTTTGGTGGAGCTTATGCTGACTCTCACTGCCAGTACTGAGTATACCGCAGAGAACTAGGTGGAATTTGAAGTTATTGTACTGGTGCAGATTAGAAAATGTTAGGGGAAAGAGAGAAGGAAAAAGGAATCAAACATAGTTTATTTCACAGGAAGGAAGGTCTAGAAAACAAATTTATAAGAAACAAGTTGTTATGCCTATTGCTCATCCAACAATTCACTGATTTTAACTTTGTGTAGCCTCATGGAATTTATTTTCTAGAAGTATCAGGTGAAATGGGCCTAAGTACAGAAATGACTGTGTCAAGCTCCACATTCTGGGTGTTTGTATCATGTTGCAGTGATTTACAAAACCCTGAAACTTCCTTAATGTCGCTTAATGTCATGGCTATCATGACCTGAAAATCAAGGATTTCATGTGGGAAACCGGATGCTCATCTTAGTTGGAGTAAAATATGATTTCTGTAGAGTTACTCTACATTTATACTGGCTTAATCAAGATAAGACTCTGATCTGGTGCAGCCTATAATTAATTACATGCTAGTTTTGGTGTTCTAATAGATGTGCCCATCTGGGGCAGGGTTGAGAGAAAAAGAATTTTCATCTTGTTGCCGTACCCCAGTTCATCTTCCATCATGACGATAATTCCCTGAAACGTAGTTAATAACCGGTGAGTTCTCGTCAGAGATTTAAAATGTTTCATGTTTTTTGTCATCTTGAGATTAGAAAATAGCTAGGTGCCCTTGTCCCAAAGCAGTAAGCTTTAACAGTGGAGTACAATGCACTTTGCATTTTCATCTCTTATGACCTTGTCAGAATGATGGCTGTCATTGGGAAAGGAAAAGGTACCCATGATGACCAGGCATTTTGGAACACTCAGAAGGTGAAATAAATTCTTAAAACAGATGTTAAGACAACTCTTTCTTTTCATGATCTGTATCTCTCTCATCCTCACTTCCCTTTCCTCTTCCCCATTTTTTTTTTTGAAAAACAGACTTTTTGATTTAGCTTTGCAGAAAACTTTGATGAAAACCACACAATGCTATTCCAGGTATTCTATCTACTACAGGTCTAAATGAAATAGACCATGTTTAACACAGCTGCTCAGGAAAACTATCATATCTACCCACCCAGCTAATGAAAAACAAAGATCAATAAAGACTATTTCATAGGAACTTCAGTAGGTGAGAGGAAAAAGCTGTGTGAGTAATGCAGTGTGGGAGTAAAGCAATATGAGGGCAATACATAAATCAGTGGAGGAAAACAATAAAATAGTGCAAAGAATAGTTTGCTTACCAATAACTTCTGACAGATATACAGTTATGATAATAACTAGGATCATGGAAGCAGTTCTATATAAGCCTGAATTAGCTTTCTTTCTTTTGCATTAGAATATGAACAAAATGAAGTACAAGGGAATAAAATGATCATAAAATTAGCTTTTATTTTTAGTAACACTTGCGTTATGCATGTGTTTTACTCATGTAAATGTATTTTCCACTGATGCAGGTTATCTGATGAAGTCCAAAGATTCTGCATATTTCTTTTCTTCTTTTTCTCCATCTCTAGCACAATCTTACGCATTTTAATTTTATGAGAAGCACAACAATAGGGATTAAGTATCCTTTCTCTTTTGTGAATTTTGATTAATTGAGTTTTTGCATTTTTATCCTTCCAGAATCTTACACACATGGATAACAGCCTGTCAGTCTTCAGGGATCTTTTAGCAGATATTCAAGCTGGAAATTTCGTACATTTAAATGACAAGATTTTCCATCTTCCAAATTTTCTTCAAGTATGCAAGGGAGTTTGAAGTAATGAATAAATCTAGTAAATGGATTTTGGTGTCATAGAGTTGTCATATTTGAGTCACATACATAATTCTAGAAAAGTTAAAAGACACAGTTATTTCCAGAGCTCCATGGTATCTTTCCAAATGAGACAGCAAAATTCCAAAGTAAGAATTTCTGCCAGTCTTGAGGGGGGGCTGTATTAAATTAAGATACATCCAATGTCCCCAAAATAAGCTGTAAACTCTAGAATCATGACTCCCTTTTTTAGTTTTAAAGAGTTTTGAAAAATGCAAACACAAAACAAGTTAAGGCATATATCTGGGTGTTATCTGTATGGTAGAAAAACATCCACCTGTGGTTTTGACATAAAAGGTAGTTTCACAAAAGGCTGATGAAAGCCTTTCCCATGCCACAAGGTGCAGGTATATGGAGCANTCAAAAAAAACCGGAAAATCTGGAAATTTAGTGACTACAAAGAAATGGACCAGGATGACACGAGTCAGTGACAAGGAGCAAATCCTAGCTAAATTTACCTTACTGAAGTTCCAAAATCAGGGGAAAAACTCCAACAAGATGAGAGAAAGCACAGGAAAAGAAATGAATGATCATACGTGGATAAAGAAACAAACCCCCAAAAATTGTTGGCAAAGTGAAAGCAAGCCAAAGGCATGGGATGCCACAAAGTGCAGGGATATGGACCTTTCAGCCTCAGTTCTGCTTGCCCCTATGTCTCTGTATAATTGTCAAAATTGTGGTGGTGTTCATCCAGTCTATGTAGATTGTTGTGTACTATAACACTCTTGAGAAGTCTCTTTTAGAGAGATAAGAAAATTATTCTGGTCTGGTTGCCTTATTTTATTTTCTAGGAGGTTTAAGCAATTTCATCACCCTGCAGAAAATGAAGGAGGAAAGCAACAAAAGGGAATAGACATCTGGCAACATTTTATGGGTAGTCATCAGCCAATACTGCACATGGTTATATGTCCAGTTGGCAACCCTTTCTTCCTACTGTCACTTTTCTCCTTACAGCCAAGGGTTCAGATGCCTGATTTGTTGAAAGTCATAATTTAAGATTATGTATCTAAAATACATAGTACATCTGTTTTAAATATTTACTGCCATTAGGATCTTCTTCATCTTCTTGTATGTACCCAAATCTTGTATGTACCCAAATCTATGAGCTGTGGTATCACTTTAATACAGGGTTTATGCTTATATTGGTCAAAAATAAAAAAGTCATCAAAGGAACTTGGTAAGTACTGGAATCTGATTATAATATTAAATTGTTTAAAATGTGACTGATGCTGCCTTGGTCCAGGCCAACAAGAACTTCCCTAAATAATTCCTGAGTAAATGATGGGAGTTATCATGGAAAGGGAACAGCTTCCAGAGGACAGTCTTCATGCAGCTGCTTCCCTTTGGAGAATGAGAGCTGTAGCTCAAGCATGTGGACCTTTCTATGCTATTTGACCTCAGTGCAAGCAACAGCCTGGACACATTTCACACGTCTACCTACAGCCACTCCTTTTCTAACCCAGAGAATATTGAAATACTTCCAGGAAAAAGAAAGAGCTCCAACACGTGGAATTGCATGGCTGGCTTCATAGTACTGCAGTTCTGACGCCTAGGCAAATGGAGAGTGGTAATGTGGATTTAGATACAACAGTGAAACCAGAGTTTGGTCCTTTACTTTCCCATGAGTTACCTGATCTGTTGGGAGAAATAAAGGGCAGTATGCTATATATTCAAGTACTGACTTTCTGAGTGTTTCAAGTGCCTCTAACTTCAGAACTGAATTTTTCCAAGATGAAAAATATTGTTCAGTAGTACATGTCTTCTTAATTTTATTCAGCTGTGAGATCTTGTGAGGACCAAAGTTGCTGCCTTTTTCTGGCACATTAAAGGAAATTTCCGATGCAAGTTCTTAATCATCATCTTGTTGGGAGTAAATTTCAAATTTCACTTTGAATTGCTCACTCGGCATTGTGCTGCTTAGTTTCATTACTTAGACATAATGAGTTCCAGAAGCTGGCAGGTTATTTTAAAGATGGGAAAAACCTAACACCTCACCTAAAAAAAAAAAAAAAAGAGAAAAAAAAAAAGAAACTGTAGCAGTTTTACACCATTCTTTTCAGATCTTAATTCCCTCATATGTATCTAGCTCAGCATAATTATATAAAAATTAATAGGAAAAAACTCTGACAAGGTGAAAGTTCAGTTTCATTGTTTTATTCATGTTACTCCTGATTCTTCACCTCACTGCACAAGTTTTGCTTTGCTTTGACTCTGTTGACAGGAGTTCAGTCACATTGGCATGGAACTTTTTGATGAGGTAGATTATTAGGTTTATGATGAGGTTTAACGAGGTAGATGACTATGCCAACAAGATTCTTAAAAAAAATATCTCTTAAGAAAGTAATTTAAGTACTTTAATTAAGGGATGCTAGAATTTATATTACTCAGGAAACATCTCCTAATTCCTTTGATAGTGTTTTATGATAGCCTGTCATTTCCTGAACCCCATATGATCCATGATAACTTCAGTATAATAATTTAATGGCAACCCAGAACAGAGAGTGATACATATTTTTCCTACATCTTGTAAAGACAATCCCACTGTATTTACTAATATTCATTGAAATGCTGTGCAACATATATATATATATATATAGGTAGTTATTTTGCTTCCTGGAATTTCAAACTGTAGTAGACCTGATATCTCAGTTATTGATGCCCTTTTTTGGTGTAGGACAGCATTTCAGAAATAAGGACAAGCCTGACCCAATAATTTCTTATTATCTGTTCCTGATTGTGCAGCACATCTTAGACCTGTTGCCACCCAGCAATGTGATAATATGGGTTGTTACATTTGCAAGGTACTCACTCTCCAATTTGTGTCAATCATAGGTTTGAATACTTACCACTGTACACATTAAGTTTTGGGGTTGTGCAAGATGTCATAAATGAGAGTTAAATCATTACCAAAAAGTAATGACAAAAGGCTTCTCATGTAACTCATAAGAATACCACAGTAAACTTGTAGCTGAGGCAGGAATTAAAATGGAGTTTTTGTTGATAGGTTACAGGGAGAATTTTTTGTTTATTTTCTTCGAGATTGGGTTTTAAATTTTGGTTTTTGGTGGCATTCACTGAAATAATGAGATTTAAACTTTTGCTTTTGCAATTCTGCTTTATTATTTATTATAAATCTCAATATCTAGAGAAAAATGAATTTTTCTTCCTTCCACCATCACCACATATGATGGCTTTTTACTTCTTTACCTGAAGCTGAATCTTCAGCATGCTGAACACATCATGAGTGCTTTGGCTTAAAGCCAGCATAAACATCAAGTATTATATTATTATATTGCTTATTTCCAAAGGATTTGTATCAAATGTTGGCATTTTCCTACCGTTGTGCCTTAACCTGAGTTGGGAGCTTAGCTCCACAGAGCCTCTCTCTCACTCCCTCAGTGGGATGTTGGACAGAATTAGAAGGGTAAAAACTAGAAAACTCATGGGTTGACATAAAGACAGTTTAATAGGGAAAGCAAAAGCCACACACTCTATCAAAGTAAAGCAAGGAATTAATTCACAAATTCACATGTGCAGGCAGGTATTCAGTCATCCCCAGCAAAGCAAGACACCATCACACTTAACAATGGCTTGGAAAGACAAATGCCCAGAGAAGCTGACTTGAGTCACAGAGTAGATTGTGGTGCTGTATCCCACTCCTCCCCAGCCTCACTGTGACCTGACCTGCTTGTTAGGCCTTGACTAAGCCCCTCTTGAGCTTGTGAGAAACACAGTCTGCTCCCAGGAACTTGTGTTGTCTAATGAGCATCTGTTTTTTAATGAAGAGCCTTGAGAAACTTTTCTCACCTGAATAACAACTCAAGTGGAATAATACCTTTTTTGTTAAAACCTCAGAGAAAGTTACTGGCTGGAATTGCAGCCAGGATGGATAATTGCTCTGACTAAAGCCCATTCTCCTGTGATCCGATAAACAGTGATGCAAAGTGAGGCCCATTTGAGCTCTCAGCTCCCAGAAGATAAGGGGCTAATGTGTGTATCTCAAACACCAATAACCTGTGGAGCCAAAAAAGGACTTTTGGTAATAACAGACAAGAATCACTGGTACTTACCATGGATTATTGGTATTAAGATGCTTTAAGAAAGAACAGTATTTGGCTGAAGAAAGGGGGACAGGTGGAGATAGGGCAGCAATTTTCTGTGAAAAAGAACCACAACACAGTACATTGCAAGTGCAGGAATGAGTGGTAGGAAGTGGACATGGACAACAGGGTGGAATTAAGACCACCAAAGTTTTCCTATCCATTTCCAGAAACACCTGAATGAAAGGACTTCATATGATAACTAAGTTACATGGAAAGGATGAAACCTGTCTTTCGAGTGGAGAAACATCTCCATACAAAGGTTCCCTGCCAAGTTCAGGCAGCACCCAGAGGACCCCGGACAGCTCATTGACCAGACTGACACAGCTGGATCAACACTAATCAGTTTATCAGTTGGATTGTCTCTGAAACCAGGATGGACATCTCACCAGCTGCATTGATGCTGGAACCAGGAATGGTGTTCTTTTTTTCTCTGTTTTCTCTCTTTTTTCCTCTTTCTTTCTTTATTCCTCCCTTTTTTTCTCTCTGTCTTTCTCTTTCTTTCCCTTTTTCTTTCTCTCTGTATTTCCTTAATAATCTCTTCCTCTTTAATTTCTCTCTTCCCTTTCACCCTACCTCATCATCCAAAATGCACTGCTGTGTGCTTATGTAGTAGATCAGGGATTAATACACCAATTTCCATACCAAGTGTGTAATTTACTAATAACTGTCTCTAAATGTGTGCTTTTGCCAGTCTTTTCAATCAATGCACATTCACAAATCTGAGGTGCTTCCTCCCGCTTAAGGGTAGGTCATCACAACACCATCACTCTGAACATCCCTTCCTTCCTTCTTGCCCCAGCTCTACGTGCTGGGCATGACACCACAGGGTCTGGGATATCCCTCAGGTCAGCTGGGATCATCTGTGTGCCCTCAGCCTCCTTGCTGGTGGGGTGGTGTCCTGGTTTAGGGCAAATTTGGGAGAAAAACCTGCAAATGGGGGCTCCCCCCCAGAAAACAAACCATGTGGCTCCTACCCCCAAATGGTTTGGGAAAAATTTCCTCGGAGAGAAGTGATAAAAAAACCAGTTTATTTAACAGGCAAAGCACTCCTCAGCACAAGAAATGAACAATACTGGATGACAAAAAGTCTGAAGAGATGACAAATTCAGAGAGTCTCTCCTGTGGGGGCCGCTCCGTTGTCAGTCCCTCCGGCACTGGCCAAGGCCGCTGCCCAGAGCAGGCCCGGTGGGTGTGGGCCACACAGTGCGAGCTCTCGGTGCTTCCCTGCGTCCCCGTCCGGAGCAGGTTCAAACAATTCCGAGAAAAGGGAAGACTTCTCTGCCTCAGCTACCTAATACTACCTAACAAGCAAAGGAGAGCTCTGTTCTGCTCTATCTGTGTCCAGACAACTCAGTCCAGGGCAGAATGTGGAGGAGTCACTGCAGTCTCTGATAACAAACTCTGTGCTGCTTCTTCTCCCCTCCTTCGCTCTCGGAACCAGTCTTGAAGGCACAGAATATAATATCCAGCATACAGAGAACAGACAGTTGGGGATACAAGCATCATAAAGTCACCCTAGGACAGGTGGGATGAGGAACAGTGAATTCCTTGACTTAGCAAAAACACTGCTCAGCAACAACTGAATGATCAATATGTTACTGACATTATTTTCATCCTAAATCAAAACCAGACAATTATACAAGCTACTAGGAAGAAAATTAACTCTAATCCAGCTCAAACCAGGACACCTACTCTCAGCCATTAAAATATATATAGATTTTTGTAATTAAAGATATCAAATATTATATTTTTTGTTATATTGAGCTGAAAGAGTTAAACACAAACCAGTTTGTCCAGATTTGGTGGAATCCTTCACACTTTGTAAAAAAAAAAATTTGTTATGAAAGCTCCTTTCATTTTGCTGCATTGGAAGCTTGGGTCTCAGATGATCTTCTCTCTGGACTATTTAAAAACTCCCTCATACTCTCTCTCTGGTGACTGTTAAACTTTTATCTGTTTATAAAAATATATTTATAATTTCTTTTTGTTTTTAATTTTTAAAAAACCACCAAGCCAAGAATATGTAATGAAGCTTTTGTTAAAAATTCTATGAAGTTATATTATGCTAGTCATAAATCTACGTTATTCTCCACCCTATATCCTACTTTCTTGTTGTAATTTTGTTTTATTTATTATATGCATACAATAAAGGCACAGGTTTCAGCTGTCATACGTTTTATTTTCTCTGCCATAGCAGTCCAACTAAAAAAATTCTTATTTGATGGGAGTACAGGTGCTACGAACACTCCATAACTCACAGGTCTCACTAACAAAGAATAGAAACATATTCTAAAGAACAAAAACAAGTTACTTACTATTCAAAGTAATTGAATTATCTGTGAACACTCTGCATAAATTTCTCATCTTGAGAATGTATTTTTAATAATAAATATTCAACAAATTGCTTTTAATAAGGAGTTGTGTTGGCTCTTCTCAAAGCGGTTGCTTGTACTTATCAAAGTCAACTTTTTGTGCTTTACCATGTAAAACATACCCATGTAATTTCTTTTTCTTTTTTGGATAAACAGTCTTTATAGACATCACATGCTACATATCTGTCATGGTCTACGTGTCAGGAAAATTATTTACATGCTGTGCACACAAACCACATCCTGTCATAATAATATACAAATTCTCCCTAGAGTCTGAATATTAAACGAGAAAATTTTACTTTATAATAGAATTTTTTACAGTTCTGTATCAATTTCAATTTTGGGCATGCTTAAAACATTTATTAATGCAATGTTTATTTATTTTAATAGCATAATCTCAAGAAAATATTTTTATAGGATTAATTTCTTTAAAACAGTTAAACAATGAAATCTATATCAACTTAGGACAAGACACAATACTAAAATCCTACTTGGTAATCTTAAGGTTTAGAATTCATTTAGAAGGCTGGTAAAAAGTTCTGTTTCAAATCACAACAGATTTTCAAGAGATTTTGAGCAAAACATTAAAATTGTTCTCTGTTTTACTTGCTCTCTGGAGGTCAGAAGAAACTGGTGATACAGAGCATAATACAGGAAGAATTTGGACTCAAATATTTTTCTGCTTCAGTTCCTCATCAATAAACATAGCCAAGCAACAAAACGTTCTACCACGAGACCGTCGTGATGGAAAGATCTTCTGAGTATAAGGTGATAGTGACCTACCCAGAGTTGTTGGCAAGTGTGGAGTTTTGTGTTTTCATGTACAAAACAGCAAAACCATTTTTTTTTTGTATTTAAACCATAGCAAAACATCTTTATGTGCAAATTTTTCTTCAAAGTCACCTCCCAGAGACAAAAAACATACAAGCTCTAGGAATTTATTGCATATGTGAAGCATATGTCTAGTTTATTAATCTCTGTTTAGCATTAGGAAGTAAATAATGAATGTAGAGTGCTGCTTCTGAATCCAAGTAGAGCACAATTGCAGTTAATCATTTTTCAATTTAAAAAATCTCTTGTTTTTCCCTGCTTTGGTTTATGGCTGGGAAATGGTTATCTTCCTTTCTCTTTTGCTTAATTGTTCTAATTCTTGTTCAGCTGGTGATTCTGAAGAGCTGTGGTATTAAATACAAAGTTTTTCTGTTCTCCTGCATGGTTTGGTGGGGTTTTTAAACCAGCATTACAACAATAGGTCCTATCATATACTGCCCCTGATAGAGAGGTTTGCAATTTCCAAAGATGTACTGCTACAGAATTCTAAAGAGTCTAGAAACAGAAATAAATTGCAGGAATTAATTTTCCTAAAAGCTGCTCATGATCTTTTTTCAGCTTTTATATGCTTAAGATATATAGAGCTTTTCCTAAGTCAGTAGCATAAATCTAGATGCTTGTATTTCTCTCTGCTAGTATTCAAAGAAAGAGAACATTCTCCAGTTTTCTAACAGAATAAGGATTAAGTTCTAGAGCTAGCTGATACAAAGAGATTATTATATCTCACTGTATTCAGTGTAGGTGCAGCCTCACCATGCATACTGTGTGTAGTTCTGGGATCTGCAATTTAGGAAGGAAGTGAAAATCCTTGAATGTGTCCTGAGAAGGACAACAGAATTGGTGAGAAGGCTGTAGAGGCATCCTGGGAAGGGTGGCTAAGGACTCTGGGTTTATCTACTTTGGGAAAAAAGGAGGCTGAGGGGTGATGTCATTGTCCTTACAGCTTCCTAGGAGGAAAAATTGTGGAGGCAGGTGCTGATCACTTCTCCCTTACATTCAGCAGTAGAGCGTGTGGTAATGTTCAAAGCTGCACCAGGGGAGATTTAGGATGTATATTAGGGAGTATTTGTTTTCTGAGAGGGCAGTCAAACACTGGGACAGGCTTAAGAGGTAGTTTGTCGATGCCTTAAACCTATTAGCGGTTAAAAGACATTTGGACAATGCTCTTAACAACGTGCTTTACATTTTCATGACCCTGAAGTGGTCAGGCAGTTGAACTTGATGATCACTGTATGTTCCTTCCAAATTAAATGGATTAAGTAGCTCTGTTCTATTCCAACTAGAACTCTTCTATTTTTTCCTCTTGCTTTTACCAATATATTTTTGTATTGATAAAAACACTGCTTGTCGTATTATTTTTATTTTAATTCCTTTATTAGGAGAAACATCCTTTTGACACTACAACATATGAGATAGTCCCTTAAAAATAGAGAAATCAATGGATTAGAAAATTTTGGGTTCTTAAGGTATTTGTGCAAAAAATTGGGACCATCATTAAAAATTGTATCTTTTTTCCCCAGTAATATTTTACAAGATGTATTTGAGATTGCAGCATCTCCTATTTTTTAAGTTCATGGTGATTTTATTGTCATCCTCAGAGGCTTCATTGTGGCAAAAATATAATATTTTAAGCTACACT